>CALZFW010000086.1:1845458-1939749 GCA_945779075.1 Brassica incana
AAGAAGCTATCCCACTTTCAAATCAGGTGATCCCAGTTTTCCTGTTTGGGAATATGACAACTTCTTTGTCATTCTAATCAAACCAGGAAGAATCGCGATGTAAGAAGCTTGATTTTGATACATAAAGTAGTGGAGAATCATTAAGAAGTGGAATAAATCTAATAGGAATTAGGATGAAGAAGTTTTCCCACTTTCAAATCAGGTGATCCCAGTTTTACTGTTTGGGAATATGACAACTTCTTTGTCATTCTAATCAAACCAAGATGAATTGCGATGTATGAAGCTTGATTTTGATACATAAAGTAGTGGAGATTCATTAAGAAGTGGAATAAATCTAATAGGAATTAGGATGAAGAAGCTATCCCACTTTCAAATCAGGTGATCCCAGTTTTCCTGTTTGGGAATATGTCAACTTCTTTGTCATTCTAATCAAACCAGGAAGAATCGTGATGTAAGTAAATACTTTTATGTTTTCGAGAATGATTCAAACAACCAGAGATACTTAGATTCAAAGATTAAAGAGATTAAGAGATTTTAGTGAGAGAATCAAGAGAGAGACTCAAAACTCTATTAATTATTAAAGATGAGGTTTACAACATACTTATATGAGAGAGACAATCAATTTCGAAATCAATCAGATAAGGTAGAGGTTCAGGGCATGTGTAGTCAAAGAGAGCCATCCAAAAGCAACCAATGGGAGTCTTCACATGCTTGATCCCTTTGGCATCTTTTACTAGATGATGTCTACTTTACAGCCTGTCTCTAGCCTTATCCAGCCCTAAACCTTATCCAGACTGCTCCTCCCTTATCCATACAGCTCCTTGGTCGTGGCTTACTCTCCAATGTGAGCCAAGGTAACTTTCCAAGCTTTAACTTAGTTACCACAGTAAAACCAAAGTTACTGTGGTAACTCCAAAGTTACTGTCTGTCTCAATCCTCATTCTCTATCAATTTAGTCACTCTTTATTACCTCATCTCAACACTCCCCCTCAAGCTTGACCATGTGGAACAAGTCAAGCTTGGAAACCATGAAGACCTCCCTCATTAAAAACCTCACCAAAGAAAACCCATTGGGATAAAACTTTGATGAGGGAAAAAGAGTGGAGACTCCATGGCTAAGGGGCTCAGCTCCTGGGAGTAAGATCAAGGAGTCCAAGCCTTGATAGTATGGACTCCATTGTCTTCAATCTCGCTGCCTTAGTAAACACATCTGCAAGCTGATCTTCACTTCTTGTATAACATGGCAGAATTACTCCTAAGATTATCATCTGCCTCACCTTATGACAATCCACCTCTATGTGCTTTGTTCTCTCATGAAACACTGAGTTAGAGGCAATGTGGATAGCTGCTTGATTGTCACAATGCATAGTCATAGGAGTACTCTGCTTAATCTCGAGATGCTTCAAGATCCCCTTGATCCACACCAACTCGTTCGTCAGCTTCAACATGGCTCTATACTCAGCTTCAGCACTTGAACAGGAGATAACCTTCTGCATCTTACTCTTCCAAGTTACCAAGTTCCCTCCAATGAATGTACAATACCCAGTAGTTGATCTCCTGTCCACTCTATCTCCTGCCCAATCAGCATCACAATAACCAACCACTTATGTAGTGCCATTGCAGCCCATCCAAACTCCTTGTCCAGCCGTCCCACTTAAATACCTCAGTATCCTATCAACCATCTTCCAATGATGGACCTTTGGCTCCTGCATATGTTGACTCACTTGATTCACAGCGAAGCATATATTTGGCCTAGTAATTGTCAAGTAGATCAGCTTGCCAACCATCTTCCTGTATAGCTTAGGGTCCTCAAACAGCTGCTTCTCTTCAACCCCCCCCTCACGCAGAACCTTATATCCCTCCTCGAGGGGTGTCTTAGCTATCTTTCCTCCAAGCACATCAGTCTCCTTCAACATATCCATAGTATACTTCCTTTGAGACATAAACAAACCCTCCTTTGATCTGCATATCTCAATGCCCAGAAAATACTTCATCTCTCCCAAATCCTTGATGTCAAACACAGATTTGAGAAACTCCTTAGTAGCTTGAATCCCTGCCTTATCACTCCCTGTGATAATCAAATCATCCACATACACTAGAATCACAATGATCCCTGAAGGTCCTGTCAAGGTGAAGAGAGTGTGATCTAATTCAGACTTCCTAAAGCCTCTCCCATTGAGTGTTGTACTCAGCTTCCTGTACCAAGCTCTAGGTGATTGTTTCAGCCCATATATTGCCTTCTTCAATCTCAAAACATTCCCTGGCTTTACTAGATGCTCAAGACCAGGAGGAGGAAGCATGTATACCTCATCTTCTAGCTCACCTTGTAAGAAAGCATTCTTCACATCCATCTGCCACAAATCCCACTCCAAGTTTGTTGCAATGGACAACATAATCCGAACTGTATGTAGCGTAGCTACTGGTGCAAAGGTATCAATGTAATCCTCTCCATAGGTTTGTGTAAATCCTCTTGCAACCAATCTGGTCTTCTTCCTATCAATCTGTCCATTTGCTAGATACTTGATTGTGAAGATCCATCTACTAGATACAGCCCTCTTTCCCTTAGGCAGCTCACTCTCATACCATGTATCATTTTTGATCATAGCACCTGCTTCAGCTCCCACTGATTCTTTCCATTCCTTGTCTAACATAGCTTCTTCATAAGTCCTAGGTACATAACTCTCATCCAGACTAATCATAAAGGCATAATGCTCCTCTGGAAACTCAGCAAAGGAACACACGGCTTGAGAAGGATGCTCCACAGCCTGGGCATTGTAGTACACTCTCGTGTTTACCCAGTTGGAAGGATCCCTCTTTATCCTTGTGCTCCTCCTCAAAGCTTGAACCTGATCTTCAGTTTGCACACTAGCCGGCTCCACTTGCTCTTCTTCTGAACTGGCCGGTCTGACTTGTTCTTCTACACTAGACTGAACCTCATCCACTTCTCCACTAGACTGAACCTCATTGTTCTCAACTTCTTGTGATGTATCTTGATCATGAAGACCTGAATGTTGAGATGAAGACCAAGAAGTGAAGAGATGAAGCTTTGGGGATGAATGAAGTGAGACAGTAACTTTGGAGTTTTTACCACAGTAACTTTGGAGTTTCACCATTTCTGGATAAAGGTAACTAAGTTAGAGCTTGGGAAGTTACCTTACATCCATTTGGAGAGTAAAAACGTCCAAGGGTATTTGGAGAGGATAAGGAGCACATGGACAGGCTGTCTTGAGCTGGAAAGGGGAAAATGCTTTATTACTATAGCAAGCATGTGAGGAAACACAGCCAAGCATTTCAAAAGGAGTTCCAGCCTGTCCATTGACTCCACATGCTTATGGATTTCGAAATACACTTTATCAGCCTTATTTCTTCATATATATCTTGTATCTGAATCATTAAATCAATTAATAGAGTTTTGAGTCTCTCTCTCTCTCTAGAATCTCTCTATTCTCTCTAATCTTTACTCTAATCTTCTCTGATTATTATTAAACACACTCTAAAACACAAAAGTGTTTACTGAATCCTCTTGGTTTTGCTCTTGCTCACCAGATTCAGTTCCATTCCCCCTCTCATGATCAAGAGGAGTTGTTCTTCCAGCTCCACCACTCTGATTGGAAGACTCTCTCCTTCCGGTTTCCTGATCCTGGGATAATCCTATCCCAAGCTTCTCTAACAACACTCTCAGTATTGTTGCCTTATCAGATGGAGCTTGAGACAAATCCTTCAGATTTTCCCACTCCTTTTCTTCATAATAACCTTTTGTTTCAACAAACTTCACTTCTCTAGATACCATCACTCTCCTTGCTTCAGGATCATAGCACTTGTACCCCTTCTGAGTGATAGAGTAACCAATGAACATAGCCTTAGTACTCTTTGCCTCCAGCTTGTTTCTCTTCTCTCCTGGAACCATGACATAACACACACACCCAAAGACACGTAGATGATCAATGACAGGTTTGCTCTTGTTCAACACCTCAAATGGAGACAGATTCTTCAATATCTTGGTTGGAACCCGGTTGATGAGATAGCAAGCAGTCTGCACAGCATCACTCCAAAAACGTTTTGGGACATTTGCATGAAACATCATCGATCTAGCAACCTCCATCAAGTGCCTGTTCTTCCTCTCAGCTACACCATTCTGCTGTGGTGTATAAGGGCAGCTAGTCTGATGCACAATCCCATGCTTGGCTAGATGATTCTTGAAGGCATTGCTGATGTATTCACCTCCATTATCTGATCTCAGTACCTTCGCAGTAGCATTGTATTGATTAGATACATATGCTTGGAAGTTCATAAATGCTTCTAGCACCCTATCTTTAGATGGAAGCAATGTAAGCCAAGTATACTT
Source organism: Brassica incana (assembly GCA_945779075.1). Taxonomy (NCBI): domain Eukaryota; kingdom Viridiplantae; phylum Streptophyta; class Magnoliopsida; order Brassicales; family Brassicaceae; genus Brassica; species Brassica incana. The sequence continues at coordinate 1,849,804 of CALZFW010000086.1, forward strand.
AGACTTCTCATCAATGAATGTCACAAAGTACTTCTGGCTATCTCTAGACAAACAAGGAGCCGTCCACACATCTGAATGAACTATACCAAAGCAATGCTCATAAGTAGTTTCTGAAGTTGGAAACACAGTCCTACAATGCTTTCCTAATATGCAAGCCTCACACTCTAAGTGATTAAATGACATATTAGGCATGATCAATTCAATTGCACGAGCATGAGGATGTCCCAATCTAGCATGCCAAGTCATACTATCACACTTATCAACAGCACTACTTAAGCACACAGAATCAAGGAGTTTAGAATTCTTAGCCATTGGAAGATGGTATAGCTGATTGTTGCTGTCTCCTCTACCAATTACTCTCCCAGTCTTCAAATCTTGAAACTCAACTTCATCAGGTCTGAATACTACTTGACAATCAAGATCAATGGTAGCTTTCTTCACAGATAACAGATTTGAAGTGAACCGGGGCATGTAGAAGGCAGTTGTGTCCTTCTCAAACAGCTTGAGCTTTCCCACTCCTTCTATTGGGATCATAGCACCATTAGCTATCATAACACTCCCTGTTGCAGCCTTGATCTCACTTATAAGCTTCCTATCACTGATCATATGATGGCTTGCTCCAGAATCAATCACAATGGGTTTAAGAGCTCCGGATTGTACATCATGTTTCTTGCTTGCTGCTAAAGCTTGTACACGTTCCATGAACACCCTCCATTCCTTCCTGGTGATAGGATCATCAGCTCTACCTTCTTCCTCCTGCTCTCTTAGTCCCATTGTCTCATTTAGAGAACCACTTATGAGGGCTGAGTAAGAACACTCTCCCACAACTCTCTTCCTACCCTTTCCTATGTTGATATAAGCTTTGGATAGCATTCTGCACCTCCTCCTCTTCCGGAAGCCCTCACTCCTACTCCCGGTTAGCCTCCATGAGCCCTCACTCCTACTCATGGTTAGCTTCTGGAAGCTCTCACTCCTACTCCCAGTTGGCTTCCATGAGCTCTCACTCCTACTCATGGTTAGCCTCTCATCATCTCTTATTATCTCATATGCCCTTCTTATAAGTATCACTTTTAGTAATGTTTAGAGTAATCTGAGTGTTTAGAGAAGAATAGAATCGATTTAGAGAAGATTAGAGTATGAAATGAGATTATGAGTTTAATATGGAACCATTGAGATTAAAGACTAAGAGAAAGACTCAAAACTTGCTTAATCTTATTCATGAGTGAGGTTACATATTTATATGAAGGAACAAGTAGGGTTTTCGTAACTAGAGAGAAGAGAAAGCATGTGGAGTCAACAGCCTAATTCAAATCTATCCAATGAAATGTCTCACACGCTTTTGGCATCTCTTAGCTGTCCCAAAAGCTCCTTTCCCTTTTCCAGCTGTGCCAGCCTGTCCAAGGCTCTTCCCTTATCCTTTCCAACGGATAGATCAGATGGTAATAGACTTGAGTAACTCCTTCTTCCTAACCGTGTTACTCGGGTAAGTTTATGGTCGATGTTTGGCCGATCCTCCCATGTACGGATGGTACGGCCGTACGGCCTGTACGGCCTAGGTAGAGCCAAACACTCCCATTCATTCCTAAGCTTCCTCCCCTTCAGTTATCTCAACCCATCATTTCTTCTCTTCTTATTCGTCATCTCATCTCAACACTCCCCCTCAAGCTTAGCTTTGTGAAAGCTTAAGCTTGGACAGCCATGAGATCTTCCTCATTAAAAACCTCACCAAGGAAAACCCATTGGGACAAAACCTTGATGAGGGAAAAAGAGTAAAGACCTCATGACTAAGGGGATCAGCTGATTCTCTTCCCAAGATCAATGAGGCCCAATCTAATATGAATGGACTCCATTGTCTTTTGTCTTGCAGCCTTGGTGAATACATCAGCCAACTGATCTTCACTCCTAGTATAACATGGCAAGATGACTCCTAGGACAATCATCTGCCTCACCTTGTGGCAATCAACCTCAATGTGCTTTGTCGTCTCATGGAACACCGAGTTGGAGGCTATGTGAATGGCAGCTTGGTTGTCACAATGCATTGTCATTGGAGTGGCTTGTTCTATCTCCAAATGCTTCAAGATGCCCTTGATCCAAACTAGCTCGTTTGTAAGCTTCAGCATAGCTCTGTACTCCACCTTCTGTTTCTTACTCTTCCAAGTCACCAAGTTGCCTCCAATGAAAGTGCAATAGCCGGTTGTTGATCTCCTGTCGGCTCTATCACCTGCCTAATCTGCATCACAATAGCCCACTACTTCTGTGCTTCCATTGCACCCCATCCATACTCCTTGATCCGGCGAGCCATTCAGATACATTAGCAGCCTCTCCACCATACGCCAATGATATTCCTTGGGAAGCTGCATGTGTTGACTCACCTGATTCACAGCAAAGCATATATCAGGTCTTGTGATGGTAAGATAAATCAATTTGCCAACAAGTTTTCTATAGAGTTTAGGATCATGAAATGGCTTGCTGTCTTCAATCTCCCCCTCTCTTGGTACTTTGTAGCCATCCTCCATTGGCATCCTTGCTGTCTTGCCTCCATAAGCACCTGCACCTTTCAAAAGATCAAGTGTATACTTCCTTTGGGACATGAACAAACCTTCCTTGGATCTACAAATCTCAATTCCAAGAAAGTATTTCATTTCTCCCAAGTCTTTTATTTCAAACATAGACTTTAGAAACTCCTTGGTTGCTTTGATACCTTCCTTATCACTCCCTGTGATAATGATATCATCCACATACACAAGGAGAGCAACCATACCTGAGGGAGTAGTGAGGGTAAAGAGAGTATGGTCCAATTCTGACTTCTTAAAACCTCGGCCGTTCAGAGTTGTGCTCAACTTGTTGTACCAAGCACTTGGTGATTGCTTCAACCCATAGATAGCCTTCTTCAGCCTCAGTACATTCCCTCTTTTCACTAGATGTTCAAGACCAGGTGGAGGATACATGTAGACTTCATCCTCAAGTTCTCCTTGTAAGAATGCATTTTTCACATCCATTTGCCACAATCCCCATCCAAGGTTAACTGCCAAGCTTAGTACAATTCTAATGGTATTTAACTTGGCTACTGGTGCAAATGTCTCAATGTAATCCTCTCCATATGTTTGAGTGAACCCTCTTGCTACTAATCTAGTCTTCTTCCTCTCAATCTGCCCATCAGCCTTGTACTTGATTGTGAAGATCCATCTACTAGATACTGCCTTCTTCCCTTTTGGTAGTTCACTCTCATGCCATGTATCATTCTTGATCATAGCTCCTGCCTCAGCTCCTACTGATTCCTTCCATTCCTTATCCTCCATTGCCTCTTCATAGCTTCTTGGAATGTGATTCTCATCTAAGTTTACCATGAATGCACAATGTGCTTCTGGATATTTAGCAAAAGAACACACGGCCTGAGTAGGATGCTTCACAGCTTGGGCATTGTAGTACACTCTTGTGTTTACCCAACTGGAAGGATCCTTTCTCAGCCTTGTACTTCTTCTCAACACTGGCCCTTCTTGTGTCGGTAACTCCATGTCTTGTACATCTTCTTGTGTACTAGTTTCAGATGTTTCTTCTCTTGGCTGACTTGCTTCAGCTCCTTCATCCCTTAGCTGACTTGATTCAGCTCCTTCTCGTTGATCATTTGACTCCACAGCTTGATCATGAGAACCAGAACTCTCTTCATGACTTTGAGTTTGAGTTTCTGTTCCATTCCCCCCCTCATGTTCAAGATTGGACGTCTGATGATTCGGTATTGGTGTAGTGCCTCTCACTTCTTGCTGTTCTTGATCCATATTGATTCCAAGTCCTTCTAGTATTATCCTCAAGGTTGCAGCTCTATCTGAAGTGAGGTCTTTCAAATCTTCTTGAATCTGCTCCTCATAATATCCTTTTTCCTCCACAAACTTCACTTCTCTAGATACTAACACTCTCCTTGTGTTAGGATCATAGCACTTGTATCCTTTCTGACTTGATGAGTATCCAATAAACATTGCCTTGGAGCTCCTAGCTTCAAGCTTGTTTCTTAATTCTCCCGGTACCATCACAAAACACAGACACCCAAAGATCTTCATATGTTCCAATGAGGGCTTGTATTGGTTCAATACCTCAAATGGTGATAACCCTTGCAGAATCAGAGTTGGTGTTCTGTTGATGAGATAACAAGCTGTAGTGACCGCATCACTCCAGAACTTCTTAGGTACATTGGTTTGAAACATCATGGACCTGGCCACTTCCATCAGATGCCTATTCTTTCTCTCAGCCACACCATTCTGTTGTGGAGTATAGGGACAGCTTGTCTGATGTAGGATTCCATGCTGAGATAGATGGAGCTTGAATGCTTGTCCCGTGTACTCTCCTCCATTATCTGACCTGAAAATCTTTATCTTGGCATTATAATGGTTAGTCACATATGATTGAAAGTTCTTAAATGCATCAAGTGCCCTATCTTTGGTTGGAATTAAAGTTAACCGGGTGTATTTGGATTTTTCATCAATGAAAGTTACATAATACTTTTGATTGTCTCTGGATAAGCAAGGAGCAGTCCAAACATCAGAATGAATCAAATCAAAACACTTCTCATAAACCGTAGTAGATTTAGTAAAGACAGTCTTACAATGCTTGCCTAAGATACAAGCTTCACAATCATTATTCTCAAAGGATACACCTGGCAACATCAGTTTTGAAGCCTTATTATGAGGGTGTCCTAATCTAGCATGCCACAATGCATTTTTACTTAAACTAGAACCAGAAACAGAAGTAAACGAGCAGCTATAACTAGAAACAGGAGAAAGATCTTCAAGTAAATACAATTCTCCTTTAGTCACTCCCTTTCCAATCATCTTGCTGCTTTTAATATCTTGAAACTTCACATCATTAGGACTGAATATGACATTGCATTGCAAATCAGTAGCACATTTCTTAACAGATAACAAGTTTGAAGTAAATTCAGGCATATAAAAGGCTTTAGTTTCCTTATCAAACAGTTTAAGACTTCCTATTCCTCTAATAGGTATCTTATCTCCATTAGCTATCATCACGTTACCATTCATTGGTACAATGTTTTTAATCAAACTAGTGTCACTTATCATATGATGAGATGCACCAGAATCAACTACTAAAGGCTTAATGGTATGTGAACTAGCAATATGAGCAAGGATACTAGATGGTTTTAATGCATGATCATTTCTAGCAATATGAGCAAGGATACTAGATGGTTTGAATGCATGATCATTCCTAGCAAAACTAGCCGTTCTAGATTGATTTATTATCTCTATCACACTTTCATGCATCCTATCAATTCTAGTTGGATTCTCATCATTCTCTATAGCCCTAGCACCAAAGGAATATCCAAACATGTTACCATGCTCCTTGAAGAGCTTAATGAGAGCATCCATGTCGGATTTCTTTAGATACTCTTGATCATAGTTCCCACGGTTGCTTGGGGCTCCAGTGTAGGCTACAAGAGACCTCCCATCACCTGCTTCACGCCCATCTATCTCCTTCCCTTTGCTAGTACCCGCTCCACTTGCGCTTGCTCCCTCTGAGACATTAGCCCTTGCCTCTCTGTCCTTCATAAACTTTGCCGGCTTGAGATGGGGATGGAGTATCCAGCATTGGCTCTTCTTGTGGCCATGCTTCTTGCAGTGATCACAGTTCCCATTGAACCTCCTCTCATCATACTTCCCATGCGCAGCCTTGTGTGCTTGTGGAGCTTCCCCTCCCTCCTCTTGAGTTGCTTGATTCACGAGAGATGGCTCTCCTTTCTTTCCAAACAACCCAATGGAGCCTTGTTCCTTCTGAATCCTTGCGCACACTTCTTCAAGATCAGGTAGTGTGTCCTCTCTAAGCAAGTGTTGGATAAGACCATTGTAAGCCGGATTCATGGTGAGGAGTAGCCCAAAGACCTTGTCTTGCTCTCTCCTTTTGTTGAGCTCATCTGCATCTGTAGTGCTTGGCCTCAACATCTCCAGCTCGGACCAGAGTGTTCTGAACCTCCCTAGATGCTTGGTGAACTCCATATCCTCTTGTACCAAGTTGTTTATAGCCTGCTTCACCTCAAACACACGGCTCAGGTTTGATGTATTCCCATACACCTTCTTCAACGTATCCCACAGCTCTTTAGCAGACTCACAGTAGCTGTATGCATCTAGAATCGCCGGCTCAAGTGAAGCATGTAGCACTGACATCACCAACATGTCCTCCTGATGCCACTTCTCTTCCGCTTTGCTTGCGGCTTCTCCTTCAGTTTCTCCTTGGGTGATGAGCTTTGGAGCCTCCCCTGGCGTGATGTGTTTCCAAAGCCCTTTGCTTCCCACCGTGGTTCTCACCATCCGAGACCACACCAAGTAGTTGGTTCCCTTGAAGCAAACCGCTACCTTCATGTTCATGTTCATACCACTCTCCATGATGCACGATGACTTCTCTAGATTTCACAAACTGGATCTTGAGTTAAAAGACTTGTAAGAACACTCACTGCCTCGGTCTTCAACCTCACAGCTTCAGCAACACACTAAAAACTAGTCTTTGAACTCGGACAATACTCAGAATCTCCCAAAAACGCAAGAACACCAAACAAACTCTTTAAAGCTTCAATCTTGAATCTCCAAAGAGCCTACCACGAACTCAGGTTCTCACTAACCTGGCTCTGATACCAAATCACTTTTAGTAATGTTTAGAGTAATCTGAGTGTTTAGAGAAGAATAGAATCGATTTAGAGAAGATTAGAGTATGAAATGAGATTATGAGTTTAATATGGAACCATTGAGATTAAAGACTAAGAGAAAGACTCAAAACTTGCTTAATCTTATTCATGAGTGAGGTTACATATTTATATGAAGGAACAAGTAGGGTTTTCATAACTAGAGAGAAGAGAAAGCATGTGGAGTCAACAGCCTAATTCAAATCTATCCAATGAAGTGTCTCACACGCTTTTGGCATCTCTTAGCTGTCCCAAAAGCTCCTTTCCCTTTTCCAGCTGTGCCAGCCTGTCCAAGGCTCTTCCCTTATCCTTTCCAACAGATAGATCAGATGGTAATAGACTTGAGTAACTCCTTCTTCCTAACCGTGTTACTCGGGTAAGTTTATGGTCGATGTTTGGCCGATCCTCCCATGTACGGATGGTACGGCCGTACGGCCTGTACGGCCTAGGTAGAGCCAAACACTCCCATTCATTCCTAAGCTTCCTCCCCTTCAGTTATCTCAACCCATCATCTCTTCTCTTCTTATTCCTCATCTCATCTCAACAATAAGCACACAGATCTCTTCCATTTCCGGAAGCTGTTCCCCTCTTAGAACCATCTCCACCAGCCACCCATATGATGACTCCATGCTCGCCAAGAGCTTCAAGACCATCTCTTGCTCTGGTGTAGCCTCCCCATCCACATGGGATCTCAACCCTTGTAGTTCAACCCACAAGTGTTGTAGCTTCCTCACATTGTTATTGAACTCTTCTCTTCCTTGTTTAACTCCACTGATCACCTTCTTGACTTCATACACTCTCCTAAGATTGATCTTGTTCTCATAAACATCTTCAATCTTCTCAAGCAGTGTACTTTCTTCAAGACTAAAGCAATCTCCACTTGTTTCTCTTGCTGTCTGATCTTTCTCAGCAGCTTTACCTTTCAAAGACTCTTCCTTCTCATGGTTTCTCCAAACTCCACACCTTTTCAGAGTTGTTTTCATCTGTGAGAACCACCCCCACGCATTCCCTCTCTCTTTCTTCTCTTCACGCCTTGCTGTACCAGATTGAAGCAGCTCCATTTTCTTTAGCCTAAAGAAACAACCTTTAGCCTAGATCTTCCCCCAAATGCTTCTAATCTCACACGCCAAGCTTACCAACCAGTTGGACCCCTCTTCGGACCTTGTCAAACACCTAAAGGGACTCCCTTGAAGCTGACTCTCCAAAAGAAACACCAACAGACACAAACTTGAACTTTAAAGGATCTAGCTCTTGAAAAATCTCAAGAACTCTCAAGAACACTCAAGAACATTTAGAAAAACGAAATCACTCTCTCCTTTTCAAGGAACCTGGCTCTGATACCATAAACACTTTTGTGTTTTAGAGAATGATTCAAACAACCAGAGATACTTAGATTCAAAGATTAAAGAGATTAAGAGATTTTAGTGAGAGAATCAAGGGAGAGACTCAAAACTCCATTAATTATTAAAGATGAGGTTTACAACATACTTATATGAGAGAGACAATCAATTTCGAAATCAATCAGATAAGGTAGAGGTTCAGGGCATGTGTAGTCAAAGAGAGCCATCCAAAAGCAGCCAATGGGAGTCTTCACATGCTTGATCCCTTTGGCATCTTTTACTAGATGCTGTCTACTTTACAGCCTAACTCCAGCCTTATCCAGCCCTAAACCTTATCCAGACTGCTCCTCCTTTATCCATACAGCTCCTTGGTCGTGGCTTACTCTCCAATGTGAGCCAAGGTAACTTTCCAAGCTTTAACTTAGTTACCACAGTAAAACCAAAGTTACTATGGTAACTCCAAAGTTACTGTCTGTCTCAATCCTCATTCTCTATCAATGTAGTCACTCTTTATTACCTCATCTCAACAGTAAGAAGCTTGATTTTGATACATAAAGTAGTGGAGAATCATTAGGAAGTGGAATAAATCTCATAGGAGTTAGGATGAAGAAGCTATCCCACTTTCAAATCAGGTGATCCCAGTTTTCCTGTTTGGGAATATGACAACTTTTTTGTCATTCTAATCAAACCAGGAAGAATCGTGATGTAAAAAGCTTGATTTTGATACATATAGTAGTGGAGAATCATTAGGAAGTGGAATAAATCTCATAGGAGTTAGGATGAAGAAGCTATCCCACTTTCAAATCAGGTGATCCCAGTTTTCCTGTTTGGGAATATGACAACTTCTTTGTCATTCTAATCAAACCAGGAAGAATCGCGATGTAAGAAGCTTGATTTTGATACATAAAGTAGTGGAGAATCATTAAGAAGTGGAATAAATCTAATAGGAATTAGGATGAAGAAGCTTTCCCACTTTTAAATCAGGTGATCCCAGTTTTACTGTTTGGGAATATGACAACTTCTTTGTCATTCTAATCAAACCAAGATGAATTGCGATGTAAGAAGCTTGGTTTTGATACATATGTTGAGAAGAGGTGATACATTGATAGAGGAAGAGTATTGGGGCAGATAGTAACTTTGGAGTTTTACCACAGTAACTTCGGTTTGACTGTGGTAACTAAGTTAAAAGCTTAGGAAGTTACTTTGCATCCCTTTGGAGAGTGGATCACGCCCAAGAAGAAGTCTGGATAAGGAAGGAGTAGTTTGGATAAGGTCTGGTCATAGCTGGAAAGGTAAAGCACCTTTACAGCCTGTCCAAGCATGTGAAGCATCTTTACAGCCTATCCCCTGACTTCACATGCTTATGATTTCGAAATCATCTTTGTATTATCCTTATCTCTTCATATATAACTTGTATCTGAGACATTAAATTAATTAATGGAGTTTTGAGTATTCTCTCTATTCTCTCTCTACTTATTCTCTTAATCTCTTTAATCTTACACAAAACAATCTGATTGTTCTTAAACACACTCTAATACACAAAAGTGTATATGGTATCAGAGCCAGGTTACTAAAAGGGTGGAAGTGTGTTATTCATGTTCTTAAAAAATCTGGTTTTGTGTTCTTGAGCTGTTCTTGATGTTCTTGAGTGTTCTTGGTGGTTTTGAGCTCTGTTCTTCATTTGCTGGGTTTTATTGAGGACATCTGATGGAGTCAAACGTGAGCAGAGAGATGAAGACAAGATCAAGTTATCAAGTGAAGAAAGGGAGAGAAAACAAGTGGATCTGGTCAGATTGGGTAGAAACAGCTTTGGAAAGCTGTGGGATTTGGAGTAATCATGTAAAGGAAGAGCCTTTAAAGGTGAGAGCTGCTGAGAAAGATCAGACAGCAAGTTTGAAGGAGATTCAAGTAAAGGTAGAACCTTTAAAGGAGGTAGCTGCTGAAGAAGGTCAGACAGCAAGGTTGGAGGGTCATGAAGCCAAGGGCGTGATCTATAGTCTAAGACAAAGGAAGGACGAGTTGTATCAGCTTGTGGGGAGGCTGAGAGAAGTAGAATCAGAGTTGGGTATGGTGAAAACTCATACAGGAAGGAGGAAGCAAGATGTGATCTTTAGCTTTCTTATGGGAGAGATATGTGAGTTGGTTGAACACATTTGTGATGTGTGGGAGATAAACAAGAAGCCAGGTAGATGGAAGAGAGGTACAAGCTGCAAGAAGGGAAAGTTGAGAAAACTTTCTAAGATGTGGGTCATGATGAGCAGATTATGGAGGAAGGGTATCAAGGAGAGTATGCAAGTAGGAGAGTGTTTCTACTCAGCTTACATGGGAGAATCTGTAGAGAGCAATGGGGTTATGAGGAAGCTAGAGACCAAAGGAGCAGATGAGCGTGTCACAAAGGAGGAATGGGATGAGTTTGTCAAGTATGTGTATGCTTTGGCTACGACCCGGAGACAAGGTGCTCCTGCCAAAGCATCCACATCCAACAAACCCATCATTGTTGATTCTGGAGCAAGTCATCACATGATTAGTGATAGAAGCTTAATGAGTGATGTAAAGAAAGCCACTGGGGGTGTGATGATAGCTAATGGTGATAGGATTCCAATAGAAGGAGTTGGAAAGCTCAAGCTATTTGATAAAGACTCAGATGCCTTCTACATGCCACAGTTTGCTTCAAATTTGCTATCTGTGAGGAAAGCCACAATTGATCTTGGCTGTCAAGTAGTATTCAGGCCAGATGATGTTGAGTTCCAAGATTTGAAGACTGGAAGGGTCATTGGGAGAGGAGACAGCAAGAATAATCTATATCAGCTCCAATTGGCTAAGATCTCTAAACCCTTTGATTCTATGTGTTTGAGTAGTACTTATGAGAAGATTGATAGTATTACTTGGCATGCTAGATTGGGACATCCTCATGCTCGTGCTATTGAATTGATAATTCCTAATATGTCATTTAGTCACTTGGAGTGTGAAGCATGCATATTAGGGAAGCATTGTAGGACTGTTTTTCCAACATCAGAAACTACTTATGAGCATTGCTTTGATCTAGTTCATTCAGATGTGTGGACTGCTCCTTGTTTGTCTAGAGATAGCCAGAAGTACTTTGTGACATTCATTGACGAGAAGTCTAAGTATACTTGGCTTACATTGCTTCCATCTAAAGATAGGGTGCTAGAAGCATTTATGAACTTCCAAGCATATGTATCTAATCAATACAATGCTACTGTGAAGGTACTGAGATCAGATAATGGAGGTGAATACATCAGCAATGCCTTCAAGAGTCATCTAGCCAAGCATGGGATTGTGCATCAGACTAGCTGCCCTTACACACCACAGCAGAATGGGGTAGCTGAGAGGAAGAACAGGCACTTGATGGAGGTTGCTAGATCAATGATGTTTCATGCAAATGTCCCAAAACGCTTTTGGAGTGATGCTGTGCAGACTGCTTGCTATCTCATCAATCGGGTTCCAACCAAGATATTGAAGAATCTGTCTCCATTTGAGGTATTGAACAAGAGTAAACCTGTCATTGATCATCTACGTGTCTTTGGGTGTGTGTGCTATGTCATGGTTCCAGGAGAGCAGAGAAACAAGCTGGAGGCAAAGAGTACTAAGGCTATGTTCATTGGTTACTCTATCACTCAGAAGGGGTACAAGTGCTATGATCCTGAAGCAAGGAGAGTGATGGTATCTAGAGAAGTGAAGTTTGTTGAAACAAAAGGTTATTATGAAGAAAAGGAGTGGGAAAATCTGAAGGATTTGTCTCAAGCTCCATCTGATAAGGCAACAATACTGAGAGTATTGTTAGAGAAACTTGGGATAGGATTATCCCAGGATCAGGAAACCGGAAGGAGAGAGTCTTCCAATCAGAGTGGTGGAGCTGGAAGAACAACTCCTCTTGATCATGAGAGGGGGAATGGAACTGAATCTGGTGAGCAAGAGCAAAACCAAGAGGATTCAGGTCTTCATGATCAAGATACATCACAAGAAGTTGAGAACAATGAGGTTCAGTCTAGTGGAGAAGTGGATGAGGTTCAGTCTAGTGTAGAAGAACAACTCAGACCGGCCAGTTCAGAAGAAGAGCAAGTGGAGCCGGCTAGTGTGCAAACTGAAGATCAGGTTCAAGCTTTGAGGAGGAGCACAAGGATAAAGAGGGATCCTTCCAACTGGGTAAACACGAGAGTGTACTACAATGCCCAGGCTGTGGAGCATCCTTCTCAAGCCGTGTGTTCCTTTGCTGAGTTTCCAGAGGAGCATTATGCCTTTATGATTAGTCTGGATGAGAGTTATGTACCAAGGACTTATGAAGAAGCTATGTTAGACAAGGAATGGAAAGAATCAGTGGGAGCTGAAGCAGGTGCTATGATAAAAAAATGATACATGGTATGAGAGTGAGCTGCCTAAGGGAAAGAGGGCTGTATCTAGCAGATGGATCTTCACAATCAAGTATCTAGCAAATGGACAGATTGATAGGAAGAAGACCAGATTGGTTGCAAGAGGATTTACACAGACCTATGGAGAGGATTACATTGATACCTTTGCACCAGTAGCTAAGCTACATACAGTTCGGATTGTGTTGTCCATTGCAACAAACTTGGAGTGGGATTTGTGGCAGATGGATGTGAAGAATGCTTTCTTACAAGGTGAGCTAGAAGATGAGGTATACATGCTTCCTCTTCCTGGTCTTGAGCATCTAGTAAAGCCAGGGAATGTTTTGAGATTGAAGAAGGCAATATATGGGCTGAAACAATCACCTAGAGCTTGGTACAGGAAGCTGAGTACAACACTCAATGGGAGAGGCTTTAGGAAGTCTGAATTAGATCACACTCTCTTCACCTTGACAGGACCTTCAGGGATCATTGTGATTCTAGTGTATGTGGATGATTTGATTATCACAGGGAGTGATAAGGCAGGGATTCAAGCTACTAAGGAGTTTCTCAAATCTGTGTTTGACATCAAGGATTTGGGAGAGATGAAGTATTTTCTGGGCATTGAGATATGCAGATCAAAGGAGGGTTTGTTTATGTCTCAAAGGAAGTATACTATGGATATGTTGAAGGAGACTGATGTGCTTGGAGGAAAGATAGCTAAGACACCCCTCGAGGAGGGATATAAGGTTCTGCGTGAGGGGGAGGTTGAAGAGAAGCAGCTGTTTGAGGATCCTAAGCTATACAGGAAGATGGTTGGCAAGCTGATCTACTTGACAATTACTAGGCCAGATATATGCTTCGCTGTGAATCAAGTGAGTCAACATATGCAGGCGCCAAAGGTCCATCATTGGAAGATGGTTGATAGGATACTGAGGTATTTAAGTGGGACGGCTGGACAAGGAGTTTGGATGGGCTGCAATGGCAGTACAGAAGTGGTTGGTTATTGTGATGCTGATTGGGCAGGAGATAGAGTGGACAGGAGATCAACTACTGGGTATTGTACATTCATTGGAGGGAACTTGGTAACTTGGAAGAGTAAGAAGCAGAAGGTTATCTCCTGTTCAAGTGCTGAAGCTGAGTATAGAGCCATGTTGAAGCTGACAAACGAGTTGGTGTGGATCAAGGGGATCTTGAAGCATCTAGAGATTGAGCAGACTACTCCTATGACTATGCATTGTGACAATCAAGCAGCTATCCACATTGCCTCCAACTCAGTGTTTCATGAGAGAACAAAGCACATAGAGGTGGATTGTCATAAGGTGAGGCAGATGATTATCTTAGGAGTGATACTGCCATGTTATACAAGAAGTGAAGACCAGCTTGCAGATGTGTTTACTAAGGCAGCGAGATTAAAGACAATGGAGTCCATACTATCAAGGCTTGGACTCATTGATCTTACTCCAAGGAGCTGAGCCCCTTAACCATGGAGTCTCCACTCTTTTTCCCTCATCAAGGTTTTATCCCAATGGGTTTTCCTTGGTGAGGTTTTTAATGAGGGAGGTCTTCATGGTTTCCAAGCTTACATGGTCAAGCTTGAGGGGGAGTGTTGAGAAGAGGTGATACATTGATAGAGGAAGAGTATTGGGGCAGATAGTAACTTTGGAGTTTTACCACAGTAACTTCGGCTTGACTGTGGTAACTAAGTTAAAAGCTTAGGAAGTTACTTTGCATCCCTTTGGAGAGTGGATCACGCCCAAGAGGAAGTCTGGATAAGGAAGGAGTAGTTTGGATAAGGTCTGGTCATAGCTGGAAAGGTAAAGCACCTTTACAGCCTGTCCAAGCATGTGAAGCATCTTTACAGCCTATCCCTTGACTTCACATGCTTATGATTTCGAAATCATCTTTGTATTATCCTTATCTCTTCATATATAACTTGTATCTGAGACATTAAATTAATTAATGGAGTTTTGAGTATTCTCTCTATTCTCTCTCTACTTATTCTCTTAATCTCTTTAATCTTACACAAAACAATCTGATTGTTCTTAAACACACTCTAATACACAAAAGTGTATAACATAAAGTAGTGGAGAATCATTAAGAAGTGGAATAAATCTAATAGGAATTAGGATGAAGAAGCTATTCTACTTTCAAATCAGGTGATCCCAGTTTTCCTGATTGGGAATATGACAACTTCTTTGTCATTCTAATCAAACCAGGATGAATCGCAATGTAAGAAGCTTGATTTCGATACATATAGTAGTGGAGAATCATTAGGAAGTAGAATAAATCTCATATGAGTTAGGATGAAGAAGCTATCCCACTTTCAAATCAGGTGATCTCAGTTTTCCTGTTTGGGAATATGACAACTTCTTTCTCATTCTAATCAAACCAGGAAGAATCGCGATGTAAGAAGCTTGATTTTGATACATAAAGTAGTGGAGAATCACTAGTAAGTGGAAAAAATCTCATAGGAGTTAGGATGAAGAAGCTATCCCACTTTCAAATCAGGTGATCCCAGTTTTCCTGTTTGGGAATATGACAACTTCTTTGTCATTCTAATCAAACCAGGATGAATCGCGATGTAAGAAGCTTGATTTTGATACATAAAGTAGTGGAGAATCACCAGGAAGTTTATTAAATCTCATAGGAGTTAGGATGAAGAAGCTATCCCACTTTCAAATAAGGTGATCCCAGTTTTCTTGTTTGGGAATATGACAACTTCTTTGTCATTCTAATCAAACCAGGATGAATCGCGATGTAGGAAGCTTGATTTTGATACATAAAGTAGTGGAGAATCATTAGGAAGTGGAATAAATCTCATAGGAGTTATGATGAAGAAGCTATCCCACTTTCAAATCAGGTGATCCCAGTTTTTTCCTGTTTGGGAATATGACAACTTCTTTGTCATTCTAATCAAACCAGGATGAATCACGATGTAAGAAGCTTGATTTTGATACATAAAGTACTGGAGAATCACTAGTAGGTGGAAAAAATCTCATAGGAGTTAGGATGAAGAAGCTATCCCACTTTCAAATCAGGTGATCCCAGTTTTCCTGTTTGGGAATATGACAACTTCTTTGTCATTCTAATCAAACCAGGAAGAATCGTGATGTAAAAAGCTTGATTTTGTTACATAAAGTAGTGGAGAATCATTAGGAAGTGGAATAAATCTCATAGGAGTTAGGATGAAGAAGCTATCCCACTTTCAAATCAGGTGATCCCAGTTTTCCTGTTTGGGAATAAGACAACTTCTTTTTCATTCTAATCAAACCATGATGAATCGCGATGTAAGAAGCTTGATTTTGATACATAAAGTAGTGGAGAATCACCAGGAAGTTTATTAAATCTCATAGGAGTTAGGATGAAGAAGCTATCCCACTTTCAAATCAGGTGATCCCAGTTTTCCTGTTTGGGAATATGACAACTTCTTTGTCATTCTAATCAAACCAGGATGAATCGCGATGTAAGAATCTTGATTTTGATACATAAAGTAGCGGAGAATCATTTGGAAGTGGAATAAATCTCATAGGAGTTAGGATGAAGAAGCTATCCCACTTTCAAATCAGGTGATCCCAGTTTTCCTGTTTGGGAATATGACAACTTCTTTGTCATTCTAATCAAACCAGGAAAAATCTGTTGAGATGAGATGAGGAATAAGAAGAGAAGAGATGATAGGTTGAGATAGCTGAAGAGGAGGAAGCTTAGAAATGAATGGGAGTGTTTGGCTCGACCTAGGCCGTACGGGCCGTACCATCCGTACATGGGAGGATCGGCCAAACATCGACCATAAACTTACCTGAGTAACGCGGTTAGGAATAAGGAGTTACTCAAGTCTATTACCATCTGATCTATCCGTTGGAAAGGATAAGGGAAGAGCCTTGGACAGGCTGGCACAGCTGGAAAAGGGAAAGGAGCTTTTGGGACAGCTAAGAGATGCCAAAAGCGTGTGAGACACTTCATTGGATAGATTTGAATTAGGCTGTTGACTCCACATGCTTTCTCTTCTCTCTAGTTACGAAAATCCTACTTGTTCCTTCATATAAATATGTAACCTCACTCATTAATAAGATTAAGCAAGTTTTGAGTCTTTCTCTTAGTCTTTAATCTCAATGGTTCCATATTAGACTCATAATCTCATTTCATACTCTAATATGTTCTAAATCTATTCTAATCTTCTCTAAACACTCAGATTACTCTAAACAACACTAAAAGTGTTATGGTATCAGAGCCAGGTTAGTGAGAACCTGAGTTCGTTGTGGGTTCTTTGAAGGTTCAAGATTGAAGCTTTGAAGAGTTTGTGTGTGTGTTCTTGTGTTCTTAAGAGTTTCTGGGTACTGTCCGAGTTCAAGTCTGGTTCTTGTGTGTTATTGAAGTGGTGAGGGTTGAAGACTGAGGCTGTGAAGGTTCATACAAGTCATTCAGCTCAAGATAAAATTAGTAAAGTCTAAAGAGTTCAGCATTCAACATGGATAGTGGGATGAACATGAACATGAAGGTGGCGGTTTGTTTCAAGGGAAACAACTACTTGGTGTGGTCTCGGATGGTGAGAACCACGGTGGGAAGCAAGGGGCTTTGGAAGCACATCACACCAGGAGAAGCTCCAAAGCTCATCACTCAGGGAGAGGGTGAAGATGAAGCCGCAAGCAAGGCGGAAGAGAAGTGGCATCAAGAGAACATGTTGGTGATGTCTGTGCTTCATGCGTCCCTTGAGCCAGCTATTCTAGATGCATACAGCTACTGTGAGTCTGCTAAAGAGCTGTGGGATACATTGAAGAAGGTGTATGGCAATACTTCAAACCTAAGCAGAGTGTTTGAGGTGAAGCAAGCTATTAACAATCTTGTACAAGAAGACATGGAGTTTACCAAGCATCTAGGAAGGTTCAGAACTCTCTGGTCCGAAATGGAGATGCTTAGGCCAAGCACAACGGATGCTGATGAACTCAACAAGAGGAGAGAGCAAGATAAGGTCTTTGGGCTACTCCTCACGATGAATCCAGCTTACAACGGTCTGATTCAACACCTGCTGAGGGAAGATACTCTACCTGATCTTGAAGAGGTGTGCGCAAGGATTCAGAAGGAACAAGGCTCTATTGGGTTGTTTGGAAAGAAAGGAGAGATGTCACTTGTGAACCGAGCAACTCAAGAGGAAGGAAGTGAAGCTCCTCAAGCAAACAAGGCTGCGCATGGGAAGTATGAGGAGAGGAGGTTCAATGGGAGCTGTGATCACTGCAAGAAGCATGGCCACAAGAAGAGTCAATGCTGGATACTTCATCCACATCTCAAGCCGCCCAAGTTCATGAAAGACCGTGAGGCAAGGGCTAATGTCTCGGATGTGACAAGTGGAGCTGGTACAAGCAAAGGAAAGGAGATAGATGGACGTGAAGCAGGTGATGGGAAGTCTCTTGTAGCCTACACCGGAGCACCAAGTCACCGTGAGAACAATGATCAGGAGTATCTAAGGAGATCTGATCTTGATGCCCTCATTAAGATATTCAAGGAGAATGGTAACACCTTTGGGTACTCTTTTGGTGCTAGGGCTATAGAGAACTATATGGATCTAACTAGAACTGATAGGATGCATGAGAGTTTGATAGAAATGGTAAATCAATCTAGGATTGTAAATCTTGCTAGAAATGATCATGCATTCAAACCATCTTGTATCCTTGCTCATATTGCTAGTAATAATAGCATTAAACCATTAGTAGTTGATTCTGGTGCATCTCATCATATGATAAGTGACACTAGTTTGATTAAAGACATTGTACCAATGAATGGAAATGTGATGATAGCTAATGGAGATAAGATACCTGTTATGAGATTTTTATAGGATTAACTCAAGGTGTGTGTGAGAAAGTGTTTAGGAGAGTTTATGTGAACAGATTTGAGACTTAGGAGTATGGGGAGAGATTTAGAGTATGAAAGAGACTAGGTAACAAGATTAAAGAGACTGAGAGACTTAGAGAATAGATTAGAGACTTAGTATCAAGAACAGACTTTCATAGAACATGAAGGAGAAGGGTTTCCCCCCTTACTCACTTAGTTCATACAAAATGCCACATATAAGCTTATATATGCTCTTACAAGATGCAAATCATAAACCTAAATCTAATGGCTGATATAACTTGAATTTAAATGGATGGACAGGATGGAGAGTAAGGCTGGTCGTGATTCTCCATTGGCTGTGCTCTTGTTGCTTCATGATTGGCTCATTTGAATCTGGTCAATGTGGAGACTGGCGCCTGATTGGTTGCTGTAAGGCTCCCTTGAACTTTCCCATATATCAGACTAGATACATGGTCAATACACAGCTCTTGGCCAGCCTGTTCCAGCCTGTTCCAGCCTGTCTTTGGCGCCAGCTCCCTTCTTTTGTCTTCTTCTCTTAAGAGCTTA
Source organism: Brassica incana (assembly GCA_945779075.1). NCBI lineage: Eukaryota > Viridiplantae > Streptophyta > Magnoliopsida > Brassicales > Brassicaceae > Brassica > Brassica incana. The sequence continues at coordinate 1,868,583 of CALZFW010000086.1, forward strand.
TTTTGTCTTCTTCTCTTAAGAGCTGACCTCTGCCCTATTTTTGCACCAACTTCAAATGTGCTCTACTAGTCGACTGGTAAACTTTCGGGATGTCTCGGTCCGTACAGATCCGTACAGTCCGTACAACGTCCGTACCAAATCCGTACGGCCAGTCCCTAAGTTTGCACACTCTCCCAAATACTCTTCTAAGTCCCTCCTGGACTTCGGCCTATCTTTGCACAACCATCAGATCACTTCTGGACAATCCCTGAAGGACTTGCCCTATCTTTGTACCAGACCCAACTCCTCCATACTTCTCCTTTCACTCCATTTCTTTCTTCAAGTTAACATTCTAGAGCTTGCCCTATTATTGTACAAGCTCTATCTTCTCTTCAGTTCAACACTCCCCCTCAAGCTTAACTTTAGTTGATCCTAAGTTAAGCTTGGAACTCTGAAGAGTCTCCCTCATTAAAAACCTTACAAGGAAAACCCATTGGGACAAAACCTTGCAAGGGAAAAAGAGTAGAGCTCTCCAAAGCCTAGGGATTGGCCAGTGAGCTCTTGTGCCTTAGAACCAGTGTGGTTGGACACAAGACGCTCTGGATCACGGCCTACTAGGTGCAGCAACTCTTCACAGCTTTGCGCACACTTCACACTTCGGCTTCACCTCTCCATGGAACCGGTTTGAAGTCTCCCCCTCTCAACTGACTTCACAGCCATCCTAGAGAAGCTAGGACACAACCAGATCATCTTCAAAACACCAGTGAGGCTGATCAACACTTCACACACGGCTTGCCCTCTTTATAGAACTGGTTTGGATATCCCCTTCTCAACAGACTTCACAGCCACCTTAGAGAAGCTAGGAAATGACCAGGAACACCTTTAGTGAGGCTCAAGCAATGGTACCTGATACATTATCCCAAAGGTGCATCAGTACCTATCAAAAACAAGACAATGAATATCCTGCATCACACTTGATGCACACAATCCCATAATTCAATCATGATCATCTTAAGTATCTTTTCATTCACAGGCAATGAATAAGATGAATGAAAAAGATTGAAGAAAGAGTTTAAAAGTCTAAGGGAACTTCCCTTGTGTTTTTGTGAGTTTCCTAACTCGGCCAATGCACCATCTTCATGGCATCATCAACTTCTTGGAAAGGCAGAATGGATTCATCAGCTTCTCCTCAATCACCTCTCATTGAAGCCGCATTGATGGAGAGCTTTCTTCCTCATTCGCCAAGACTGCTCTGAACAGCCTTTTACCTAGACACGCCACTGACTTGGTCCGGTTGATGATCCTTTGTAGAAGCCTTTGCAAAGACTTGTTACTGACCATGGATCATATGCATTAAGACTCCCCCTCAAGCTTAGAACCGAGACTATAAGGAGCTAAGCTTGTGATGATCCTATGCATCTCCATGGTCTAATAACTATCATCTTTCATGATAGCTTTCTTCTTATGAGTTTACTCTCTTCCTTAACCAGGAACTAGGGTGTTTGAATCACCATAGAGAGTCTCACAAGACACACCTCTCATTGCATAATGACCCATGCTACACTTCCTGTAGACTAAGGACTAGATATGTCCAATGGTATTATGCAATGGCCATCTCTCATTGCATACTCAATCACACTACACTTCCTGTAGATTATGGACTAACATGTCCTAGTGATGATATGCAATGGCGCAAGACCCTCGTCTTTACATTCTTGGTTGTTGGCGAGTTACATGTATCACTTTCCTTGTGTACCTAACACCACCATAACTCAATGCAAGATCAGATCATCCCATCGGGATCAAACCAAGATCATCCATCCTGTTTGATCACCAATGCCACAATAATATATGATACTTGAAACAAGCTAGACAATCAAGACAAGAATATGCAAAGACAATGTATGCTTTCAACAATACACTGATCCCTTTAGATTCAATTTAGTTTCAGTTTTTTTTTTTTTAAATGCAACAATAGATGAATGCATTAGATTACACACTAACCATATGAATGAACCAGATTCAATTCAAATGAACACAAGACTAGATGGTACTTATGCAATCAAGACAATAAGCGTGACTATGATTCAAGTAGCTTATGCTTATGCTCACTAGTTTTATCACAGCCAATGATTCAAGTAGCTTAGACATACTTCTAAATGCTTATAAGACATCACTGATGGATTTAACTATGGCATAGCAACACTCAGAACTGGACTGAGTCAAGACAAGTAGATTTCAATCTCTAACAATGACAATGCAAGTTCTAGATACTACAATGACATCCTAGGTTATTATGATTATTAAGTTCTCTAAATGCAATGCAAGCTTACATCAGTACATTTGCAATTTAGGCTCATTTTTAAATGCATTACTACATGAATGCACAATCTTAAAACATCAGCTATATGAATGCAACAGGTTCAATCCATGATTAATATTAAAGTTATGCACAACAGTTTCAATCAGAACCAATGATGCAAGCAACTTAGACAATTTCTAATTGATGCAAGACTTTCATTGATGGATTAAACATAGACAGTAGCATCAGATAACACTAGGATTGAATTTAGACAGTATGAGATATGCTTATGTATGCAAAATAACTTATCAATCATGATGCAAGTAGCAGAGACATTCTACTCAATTCTACAACACATTCATGATGATTCAAGTTTATGACCACACCCAAGACAATGCAATAAACAGACCGTGAGTTTCTGGGACTCTAGACATTACTTATTATCAATAAGACAATGCAGTAGCAACACAATTTCAGTGCAATTAGCCTAGACATTCTACTAGAAGCTATAAACTCTTAATGGAATTAGGGAAAGCACATAGTATAATCAGGAGATAAACCTATCAAGACATATTAAGGTAGATGAGATTAGGTTTACTCCCTTGGTTAAGATGATGAGGAGTGGTTCTCAACGTTACCACTTGAATCCTTACTTCTTCTTCTTCTTCTCTTATTGCAATCACCCTTCTGAATTCACCACCATGATGGAATGCTTGTGGATGCTTCAGCTACTTCTTCAATCACCTCACAATAGAAGCCGCCTTGATAGAGTAGCCTTCTTCTTCACACAGCCAAGAGTGCTCTGTCTTAGTTTGAGCACCCTCTTGAATAGGCACGCCACTGCCTAGACCCGGTTGGCTTCTTCTTCTGGTACTTGCAATGTTGAGAAGAAGAACACTAGTGAGTTTTACAACCATCTGTGCTTCTCCCTTCTTGTAACACCTCTCCATTGTACACACAATGGGCATCATTCTTTCTCTTTCAACTTGGATTTGATGATGAACTAGGAACACCTTTTGTGAACCTGAAACATCACTCAAACTCTAGCAAAGATAAGACACAATTGCATTGGGATCAATCCTTGACTTCATCAAGTTTGATCACCAATGTCTCAAGCTTTATAGCATTAGATAGAATCAAGACAATGTCAAGTTCTTATCTATGAAAGCAACCATTCTCTAAATACTAAGCAAGACCTTATCAGATTCAAGTCAAAGTATTTAGGCAATTTTAACCATTCCTTAATATGCAACTTAGACTTTAATCTAAATGCAACAATAAACAGGGGCAGTATGCATTAATCTTACTCAGTTTCTAACTCATGAAGGCAAGCATGATTAGATAATATAATCTATCATCTTTAACAAGACATGTTTATTTAGAACTGACATTAAGCATTTAACCATTTTCAATAGTACTGATGTCAAATCTTGATTAACAACTTATCAAGTTTGATTCCTACTATCACAAGCAATGCAACAGATAGACACAAGGCATTCTTCAAGTTCTATTCTTTGCAAGCTAACTCTCTAAGTACAAGCAGGATCCTAACAGATTCAAGACAAGTTACTTAGGCACTCTTAAGAGCTTCTTTACTCAGCATTTAGACATGAATCTAATGCTTCAATGTCAGACAGCCAGCGGATTCATTTCATGAAAAGCAATCAGGTTTAGACGTCTACTAACTCCCTGACAAGCATCATTATATCCAGGACTACACAGTTCTCAGCATTACTTCAATCAATTTTCAGTTCATGAGCACAGGATTCAAACAATAAGTTTTAATATCTTAGCAAACTCATGACTGAACTAGAGCAATCACTTTATTCTTCAAAACACTAATCAAGCCTTTGAAGCATCCTGGGATATACACAGAACATCAATCACCACACCACCTCAACATTTCTATACTCAAGCTTTTTAATAAAGAGGGAAAGAGATCCAGCTTACAGCCAAGGAACTTTTACTAGTTCCTTGAATCTCCATGGTTCATGGCCAGATGTTGAGCTCTTGGTGTCGTATCACACCCCTTCTTCTTTCATGAACCATCCTCTTGACCCCACCATGGCTGAGACACCTCATTTCCTCCCTTTCAAGTCGCCAAACCAGTCCCAAGTAGAAAGCTATCACCTTTCTTCTTGAACCACCACTAAGACTCAAGGATCTAGCTCTTGAAGAGTGTTGTCAAACAGCTTCAAGGCTTTGTTCTTCAGGGTCTCCTTTCTTCAGGTCGAGCTTGATAAGTCAGGATAGAGCACATACAGCTTCTCAAGCACCTCAGATGTGTTTATCTTCCTCCTGAAGATGAACAAACGTTGGCTGGACTAAAGAGCTTCTTCTTTGCTTCAAACAGCCATGGAGGTGGGCTTGAGCTTTGCGGAAGTTAGATACCAGGTTCTGATGAACCTGGCTCTGATACCATGAGATTTTTATAGGATTAACTCAAGGTGTGTGTGAGAAAGTGTTTAGGAGAGTTTATGTGAACAGATTTGAGACTTAGGAGTATGGGGAGAGATTTAGAGTATGAAAGAGACTAGGTAACAAGATTAAAGAGACTGAGAGACTTAGAGAATAGATTAGAGACTTAGTATCAAGAACAGACTTTCATAGAACATGAAGGAGAAGGGTTTCCCCCCTTACTCACTTAGTTCATACAAAATGCCACATATAAGCTTATATATGCTCTTACAAGATGCAAATCATAAACCTAAATCTAATGGCTGATATAACTTGAATTTAAATGGATGGACAGGATGGAGAGTAAGGCTGGTCGTGATTCTCCATTGGCTGTGCTCTTGTTGCTTCATGATTGGCTCATTTGAATCTGGTCAATGTGGAGACTGGCGCCTGATTGGTTGTTGTAAGGCTCCCTTGAACTTTCCCATATATCAGACTAGATACATGGTCAATACACAGCTCTTGGCCAGCCTGTTCCAGCCTGTCTTTGGCGCCAGCTCCCTTCTTTTGTCTTCTTCTCTTAAGAGCTTATTTTGTCTTCTTCTCTTAAGAGCTGACCTCTGCCCTATTTTTGCACCAACTTCAAATGTGCTCTACTAGTCGACTGGTAAACTTTCGGGATGTCTCGGTCCGTACAGATCCGTACAGTCTGTACAACGTCCGTACCAAATCCGTACGGCCAGTCCCTAAGTTTGCACACTCTCCCAAATACTCTTCTAAGTCCCTCCTGGACTTCGCCCTATCTTTGCACAACCATCAGATCACTTCTGGACAATCCCTGAAGGACTTGCCCTATCTTTGTACCAGACCCAACTCCTCCATACTTCTCCTTTCACTCCATTTCTTTCTTCAAGTTAACATTCTAGAGCTTGCCCTATTATTGTACAAGCTCTATCTTCTCTTCAGTTCAACATGTTAGAGGAATGGGAAGTCTTAAACTGTTTAATAAGGAAACTAAATCTTTCTACATGCCTGAATTCACTTCAAATTTGCTATCTGTTAAGAAATGTGCAACTGATTTGCAATGCAATGTCATATTCAGTCCTAATGATGTGAAGTTTCAGGATATTAAAAGCAGCAAGATGATTGGAAAGGGAGTAACTAAAGGAGAACTATATTTGCTTGAAGATCTTGCTCCTGTTTCTAGTTATAGCTGCTCATTTACTTTTGTTTCTAGTTCTAGTTTAAGTAAAAATGCATTGTGGCATGCTAGATTAGGACACCCTCATAATAAGGCTTTAAAACTGATGTTGCCAGGTGTTTCCTTTGAGAATAATGATTGTGAAGCTTGTATTTTAGGCAAGCATTGTAGAACTGTCTTTAACAAGTCTACTACGGTTTATAAGAAGTGTTTTGATCTTATTCATTCAGATGTTTGGACTGCACCTTGCTCATCTAGAGAAAACCATAAGTATTATGTAACTTTCATTGATGAAAAATCCAAATACACCTGGTTAACCTTAATCCCAACCAAAGATAGGGTACTTGATGCATTTAAGAACTTTCAATCCTATGTAACTAACCATTATAATGCCAAGATTAAGATTTTCAGATCAGATAATGGAGGAGAGTACACGGGACAAGCATTCAAGAGTCATCTATCTAAACATGGAATCCTACATCAGACAAGCTGTCCATATACTCCACAACAGAATGGAGTGGCTGAAAGGAAGAACATGCATCTGATGGAAGTAGCCAGGTCCATGATGTTTCAATCCAATGTGCCTAAGAAGTTTTGGAGTGACGCAGTTGCTACAGCTTGTTATCTCATCAATAGGACACCAACGTTGATCCTGCAAGGGCAATCACCATTTGAGGTATTGAATCAATACAAGCCCTCCTTGGAGCATATGAAGATCTTTGGGTGTTTGTGTTTTGTGATGGTGCCGAGAGAAATAAGAAACAAGCTAGAAGCTAAGAGCTCAAAGGCAATGTTTATTGGATACTCATCAAGCCAGAAAGGATACAAGTGCTATGACCCTAACACAAGGAGAGTGTTAGTATCTAGAGAAGTGAAGTTTGTTGAAGAGAAAGGATATTATGAGGAACAGATTCAAGAAGACTTGAGAGATCTTACTTCAGATAGAGCTGCAACCTTAAGAATAATCCTAGAAGGTCTTGGAATCAAAGTGGATCAAGAACAGCAAGAAGTGAGAAGCACTCCACAAATTCCGGATCATCAGACTTCCAATCTTGAGCATGAGGGGGGGAATGAAACAAGAACTCAAAACAGTGAAGAGGCAAGTAGAGAAGAGAGTTCTAGTTCTCATGATCAAGCTGTGGAATCAAATGATCAACAAGAAGGAGCTGAAGAGAGTCAGCTAAGGGAAGAGGGAGCTGAAGCAAGTCAGCTAGGAGAAGAAAGATCTGAAACAAGTGTTCTACCACAAGAAGGAGAACAAGAGATGGCGCAAGAAGGGCCAGTGTTGAGAAGAAGTACAAGGCTGAGAAAGGATCCTTCTAGCTGGGTAAACACGAGAGTGTACTACAATGCCCAAGCTGTGGAGCATCCTACTCAGGCCGTGTGTTCTTTTGCTCAATATCCAGAAGCACATTGCGCGTTTATGGTAAACTTGGATGAGAATCATATTCCAAGAAGCTATGAAGAGGCAATGGAGGATAAGGAATGGAAGGAATCAATAGGAGCTGAGGCAGGAGCAATGATCAAAAATGATACATGGTGTGAGAGTGAACTACCAAAAGGGAAGAAGGCTGTGTCTAGTAGATGGATCTTCACAATCAAATACAAGGCTGATGGGACGATTGAGAGGAAGAAGACTAGACTAGTAGCAAGAGGGTTCACTCAGACATATGGAGAGGATTACATTGAGACATTTGCACTAGTAGCCAAGTTACACACCATTCGGATTGTTTTGAGCTTGGCTGTTAACCTTGGATGGGGATTGTGGCAAATGGATGTAAAGAATGCATTCCTACAAGGGGAACTTGAGGATGAAGTCTACATGTATCCTCCACCAGGTTTGGAACATCTAGTAAAGAAGGGAAATGTGTTGAGGCTAAAGAAGGCTATCTATGGATTGAAACAATCACCAAGAGCCTGGTACAACAAGCTAAGCACAACACTGAATGGGAGAGGCTTTAGGAAGTCAGAATTGGATCATACTCTCTTTACCCTCACTACACCCTCAGGTATGGTTGCTCTCCTTGTGTATGTGGATGATATCATTATCACAGGAAGTGATAAGGAAGGTATCAAAGCAACCAAAGAGTTTCTTAAGTCTATGTTTGAAATCAAAGACTTGGGAGAAATGAAATACTTTCTTGGAATTGAGATTTGTAGATCCAAGGAAGGTTTATTCATGTCCCAAAGGAAGTATACACTTGATCTTTTGAAAGATGCAGGTGCTTATGGAGGCAAGACAGCAAGGATGCCCATGGAGGATGGCTACAAAGTACCAAGAGAGGGGGAGTTTGAAGACAGCAAGTCATTTCATGATCCTAAACTCTATAGAAAACTGTTGAGATGAGAGAATAAAGAGTTGATATATAGAGAGAGGAAGAGATTTGGAGCAGACAGTAACTTTGGAGAGTTACCACAGTAACTTTATTGTTACTGTGGTAACTAAAGAAGTTACCATAGTAACCAGGGTAACTCGAATGGCAAGGAGGAGTTACCTTAGGTTGTCTACACTTGATCTGAGTACGGGAAGGGATAAGAGAGGAGACTTGGACAGGCTGTCACTAGCTGGAAAGGAGAAGAATGCTTTAGCACTATTAGAAGCATGTGAGCAATCTCAGCCATGGGATTAACAGCCTGGTCTTTGACTACACATGCTTATCTTATCCTCTTAGATGGATTTCGAAAATGCTTCTTCCTTTAGTATATATCTGATGTAAACTCTCTCATAATTAATTAATGGAGTTTTGAGTCTCTCTCTCTCTTGTTCTTAGTCTCCAATCTCTTTAATTCTCAGATTAAACTTAATCACTCTTTAAATCACAAAATCTAATATGGTATCAGAGCCAGGTTACTTTAAAAGGAGAGAGTGATTTCGTTTTTCTAAATGTTCTTGAGTGTTCTTGAGTGTTCTTGAGAGTTCTTGAGATTTTTCAAGAGCTAGATCCTTTAAAAGTCAAGTTTGTGTCTGTTGGTGTTTCTTTTGGAGAGTCAGCTTCAAGGGAGTTCCTTTAGGTGTTTGACAAGGTCAGAAGAGGGGTCTAGCTTGTGGTTAAGCTTGGCGTGTGAGATTAGAAGTATTTGAGGGAGGATCTAGGCTAAAGAAAATGGAGCTGCTTCAATCTGGTACAACAAGGCGTGAAGAGAAGAAAGAGAGAGGGAATGAGTGGGGGTGGTTCTCACAAATGAAAACAACTCTGAAGAGGTGTGGAGTTTGGAGAAACCATGAGAAGGAAGAGTCTTTAAAGGGTAAAGCTGCTGAGAAAGATCAGACAGCAAGAGAAACAAGTGGAAATTGCTTTAGTCTTGAAGAAAGTACACTGCTTGAGAAGATTGAAGATGTTTATGAGAACAAGATCAATTTTAGGAGAGTGTATGAAGTCAAGAAGGTGATCAGTGGAGTTAAACAAGGAAGAGAAGAGTTCAATAACCATGTGAGGAAGCTACAACACTTTTGGGTTGAACTACAAGGGTTGAGATCCCATGTGGATGGGGATGCTACACAAGAGCAAGAGATGGTCTTGAAGCTCTTGGCGAGCATGGAGTCATCATATGGGTGGCTGGTGGAGATGGTTCTAAGAGGGGAACAGCTTCCTGAAATGGAAGAGATCTGTGTGCTTATAAGAAGGGCGTATGAGATAATGAGAGATGATGAGAGGCTAACCATGAGTAGGAGTGAGAGCTCATGGAAGCCAACTGGGAGTAGGAGTGAGAGCTTCCAGAAGCTAACCATGAGTAGGAGTGAGGGCTCATGGAGGCTAACCGGGAGTAGGAGTGAGGGCTTCCGGAAGAGGAGGAGGTGCAGAATGCTATCCAAAGCGTCTATCAACATAGGAAAGGGTAGGAAGAGAGTTGTGGGAGAGTGTTCTTACTCAGCCTACATGGGGGAATCAGTAGAAGACAGTGGGGTGTTAAAAGAGCAGAAGAAAGGGAGTGGAGCTGATGATCGCATCACCAGGAAGGAATGGAGAGTGTTCATGGAACATGTACAAGCCTTAGCAGCAAGCAAGAAGCATGCTATACAATCCGGAGCTTCTAAACCCATTGTGATTGATTCTGGAGCAAGTCATCATATGATCAGTGATAGGAGGCTTATAAGTGAGATCAAGGCTGCAACAGGGAGTGTTATGATAGCTAATGGTGCCATGATCCCAATAGAAGGAGTGGGAAAGCTCAAACTGTTTGAGAAGGACACGGCTGCTTTCTACATGCCTCAGTTCACTTCAAATCTATTATCTGTGAAGAAAGCTACCATTGATCTTGGTTGTCAAGTAGTATTCAGACCTGATGAAGCTGAGTTTCAAGATTTGAAGACTGGGAGAGTCATTGGCAGAGGAGACAGCAAGAACCAGCTATACCACCTCGACTTGGCTAAGACCTCTAATCCCTTTGATTCTATTTGCTTGAGTAGTACTGCTGAGAAGATTGATAGTATTACTTGGCATGCTAGATTAGGATATCCTCATGCTCGTGCCATTGAATTGATAATCCCTAATATGTCATTCAATCACTTGGATTGTGAAGCATGCATATTAGGAAAGCATTGTAGGACTGTTTTCCCAACATCTGAGACTACTTATGAGCATTGCTTTGATCTAGTTCACTCGGATGTGTGGACCGCTCCATGCATGTCTAGAGACAGCCATAAATACTTTGTGAGATTCATTGATGAGAAGTCTAAGTATACATGGCTCACATTGCTTCCATCTAAAGATAGGGTGCTAGAAGCTTTTATGAACTTCCAAGCATATGTATCTAATCAATACAATGCTACTGTGAAGGTACTGAGATCAGACAACAGAGGTGAATACATCAGCAATGCCTTCAAGAGTCATCTAGCCAAGCATGGGATTGTGCATCAGACCAGTTGTCCCTACACCACAGCAGAATGGTGTAGCTGAGAGGAAGAATAGGCACTTGATGGAGGTTGCTAGGTCGATGATGTTTCATGCAAATGTCCCAAAACGTTTTTGGGGAGATGCTGTACAGACTGCTTGCTATCTCATCAACTGGGTCCCAACCAAGATACTGAAGAATCTGTCTCCATTTGAGGTGCTGAATAAGAGCAAGCCTTTTATTGATCACCTATGAGTATTTGGGTGTGTATGCTATGTCATGACTCCAGGAGAACAGAGAAACAAGCTGGAGGCAAAGAGTACTAAGGCTATGTTCATTGGATACTCTATCACTCAGAAGGGATACAAGTGCTATGATCCTGAAGCAAGGAGAGTGATGGTATCTAGAGAAGTGAAGTTTATTGAATCAAAAGGGTATTATGAAGAAAAGGAGTGGGAAAATCTGAAGGATTTGTCTCAAGCTCCATCTGATAGAGCAACAACACTGAGGGTGCTGTTGGAGAAGCTAGGGATAGGGTTATCCCAGGATCAGGAATCTGGAAGAAGAGAGTCTTCCAATCCGACTAGTGAAGCTGAAAGAACAACTCCTCTTGATCATGAGAGGGGGAATGGAACTGAATCTCATGAGCAAGTGCAAAATCAAGAAGATTCAGGCCAGCATAATCAAGAGGTGACACAGGAAGTAGAGAGTGGTGCTCAGTCTAGTGGAGATGGGCAAAGAGAGTCTACTGGCTCAGATGAGAGTGGAGAGTGGGAAGGAGATCCTAATGGGTCAAATGAGAGTGGTGCTCAATCAAGTGAAGATGGGCAAGAGCCACATGAAGAACAAGTTCAGGAGCTAAGGAGGAGCACAAGGGTGAAGAGAGATGCTTCCAACTGGGTAAACACGAGAGTGTACTACAATGCCCAGGCTGTGGAGCATCCTTCTCAAGCTATGTGTTCCTTTGCAGAGTTTCCGGACGAGCATACAGCCTTCACAGTAAGCTTGGATGAGAGCTATATTCCAAGGACATATGAAGAAGCTATAGCTTTAAAGGAGTGGAGAGATTCAGTTGCTGATGAGTCCGGAGCCATGATTAAGAATGAAACGTGGTATGAGAGTGATCTGCCTAAAGGGAAGAAGGCAGTGACTAGTAAATGGGTGTTCACAATCAAGTTTCATCCTGATGGAAGAATAGAGAGGCGCAAGTCTAGGTTGGTGGCAAGAGGATTTACTCAGACATATGGTGAGGACTATGTTGAGACCTTTTCTCCTGTGGCTAAACTTCATACTATCAGGATTGTATTATCTTTAGCTGTGAATCTTGAGTGGGATTTGTGGCAAATGGATGTGAAGAATGCATTCCTTCAAGGAGAGTTGGAAGATGAAGTATACATGCATCCACCACCAGGTCTTGAACATCTAGTAAAGAAGGGTAATGTGTTGAGGTTGAGGAAAGCTATCTATGGTCTCAAGCAGTCTCCAAGGGCGTGGTACAACAAGTTGAGTACTACACTGAATGGGAGAGGGTTCAGAAAGTCATAATTGGATCACACTCTCTTTACCCTAACCACCTCATCTGGTATTGTGGTGTTGCTTGTGTATGTGGATGATATCATCATCACAGGCAGTGATAAGGAAGGCATCAAGGCTACAAAGGAGTATCTCAAAGCAAGCTTTGAGATTAAAGACTTGGGGGAAATGAAGTTTTTTCTTGGGATTGAGATATGCAGATCAAAGGAAGGATTGTTTATGTCCCAAAGGAAGTATGTGATTGATCTCTTGAAGGGAGCAGATGCCTATGGAGGAAAGACAGCCAAGATGCCAATGGAGGATGGTTACAAGGTTCCACGTGAGGGGGAGATTGAGGATAGCAAGTCATTCCATGATCCTAAGCTGTATAGGAAGCTAGTGGGGAAGTTGATTTATCTTACCATTACTAGACCTGATGTATGTTTTGCGGTGAATCAAGTCAGTCAACACATGCAAGTTCCTAAGGAGCACCATTGGCGGATGGTGGAAAGGATCTTGATGTATCTGAATGGAACTACTGGTCTTGGAGTATGGATGGGATGTAACAAGAGTACTGAGGTAGTAGGCTACTGTGATGCATATTGGGCTGGAGACCGAACAGACAGAAGATCAACCACAGGCTATTGTACATTCATTGGTGGTAACTTGGTCACTTGGAAGAGTAAGAAGCAGAAGGTAGTGTCTTGTTCTAGTGTTGAGGCCGAGTATAGAGCAATGCTGAAGCTTACAAATGAGCTAGTGTGGGTAAAAGGGATTTTGAAGCATCTGGAGATTATTCAAGCAACGCCAATGACAATGCATTGTGATAATCAAGCAGCTATCCAAATTGCATCTAATTCTGTGTTCCATGAGAGAACAAAGAACATTGAGGTTGATTGTCACAAGGTGAGGCAGATGATGATTCTTGGGGTGATTCTACCTTGTTATACTCGGAGTGAGGATCAGTTAGCAGATGTGTTCACAAAGGCAGCAAGGCAAAAGACAATGTAGTCCATACACATCAGGTTAGGACTCATTGATCTCTCGCCTAAGGGCTAGTCTATACACTCTCCTGATCATGTGATCTCTACTCTTTCCTCATTAATGTTTTGTCCCAATGGGTTTTCTTTAATGAGGTTTTAATGAGGGAGATCTCATGGTCCTTCCAAGCTTGACTTGTTTCACATGGTCAAGCTTGAGGGGGAGTGTTGAGATGAGAGAATAAAGAGTTGATATATTGAGAGAGGAAGAGATTTGGAGCAGACAGTAACTTTGGAGAGTTACCACAATAACTTTATTGTTACTGTGGTAACTAAAGAAGTTACCATAGTAACCAGGGTAACTCGGATGGCAAGGAGGAGTTACCTTAGGTTGTCTACACTTGATCTGAGTATGGGAAGGGATAAGAGAGGAGACTTGGACAGGCTGTCACTAGCTGGAAAGGAGAAGAGTGCTTTAGCACTATTAGAAGCATGTGAGCAATCTCAGCCATGGGATTAACAGTCTGGTCTTTGACTACACATGCTTATCTTATCCTCTTAGATGGATTTCGAAAATGCTTCTTCCTTTAGTATATATCTGATGTAAACTCTCTCATAATTAATTAATGGAGTTTTGAGTCTCTCTCTCTCTTGTTCTTAGTCTCCAATCTCTTTAATTCTCAGAGTAAACTTAATCACTCTTTAAATCACAAAATCTAATAAAAACTTGTTGGCAAATTGATTTATCTTACCATTACAAGGCCTGATATATGCTTTGCTGTGAATCAGGTGAGTCAACACATGCAGCTTCCCAAGGAACATCATTGGCGCATGGTGGAGAGGCTGTTGATGTATCTGAATGGCTCGCCGGATCAAGGAGTATGGATGGGGTGCAATGGAAGCACTGAAGTGGTGGGCTATTGTGATGCAGATTGGGCAGGAGATAGAGCTGACAGGAGATCAACAACCGGTTATTGCACATTCATTGGAGGCAACTTGGTGACTTGGAAGAGTAAGAAACAGAAGGTGGTGTCATGCTCAAGTGCAGAAGCTGAGTATAGAGCTATGCTGAAGCTTACAAATGAGCTAGTTTGGATCAAGGGCATCTTGAAGCATTTGGAGATAGAACAAGCCACTCCAATGACAATGCATTGTGACAACCAAGCCGCCATTCACATAGCCTCCAACTCGGTGTTTCATGAGAGGACAAAGCACATTAAGGTTGATTACCACAAGGTGAGGCAGATGATTGTCCTAGGAGTCATCTTGCCATGTTATACTAGGAGTGAAGATCAGTTGGCTGATGTATTCACCAAGGGTGCAAGGCAAAAGACAATGGAGTCCATTCATATTAGATTGGGCCTCATTGATCTTGGGAAGAGAAGCAGCTGATCCCCTTAGTCATGAGATCTTTACTCTTTTTCCCTCATCAAGGTTTTGTCCCAACGGGTTTTCCTTGGTGAGGTTTTTAATGAGGAAGATCTCATGGCTGTCCAAGTTTAGGCCTTCACAAAGCTAAGCTTGAGGGGGAGTGTTGAGATGAGGTGAGGAATAAGAAGAGAAGAGATGATGGGTTGAGATAGCTGAAGAGGAGGAATGAATGGGAGTGTTTGGCTCGACCTAGGCCGTACGGGCCGTACCATCCGTACATGGGAGGATCGGCCAAACATCGACCATAAACTTACCCGAGTAACGCGGTTAGGAAGAAGGAGTTACTCAAGTCTATTACCATCTGATCTATCCGTTGGAAAGGATAAGGGAAGAGCCTTGGACAGGCTGGCACAGCTGGAAAAGGGAAAGGAGCTTTTGGGACAGCTAAGAGATGCCAAAAGCGTGTGAGACACTTCATTGGATAGATTTGAATTAGGCTGTTAACTCCACATGCTTTCTCTTCTCTCTAGTTACGAAAACCCTACTTGTTCCTTCATATAAATATGTAACCTCACTCATTAATAAGATTAAGCAAGTTTTGAGTCTTTCTCTTAGTCTTTAATCTCAATAGTTCCATATTAGACTCATAATCTCATTTCATGCTCTAATCTGTTCTAAATCTATTCTAATCTTCTCTAAACACTCAGATTACTCTAAACAACACTAAAAGTGTTAAAATCGCGATGTAAGAAGCTTGATTTTGATACATAAAGTAGTGGAGAATCATTAGGAAGTGGAATAAATCTCATAGGAGTTAGGATGAAGAAGCTATCCCACTTTCAAATCAGGTGATCCCAGTTTTCGTGTTTGGGAATAAGACAAATTCTTTGTCATTCTAATCAAACAAGGATGAATTGCGATGTAAGAAGCTTGATTTTGATACATAAAGTAGTGGAGAATCATTAGGAAGTGGAATAAATCTCATAGGAGTTAGGATGAAGAAGCTATCCCACTTTCATATCAGGTGATCCCAGTTTTCCTGTTTGGGAATATGACAACTTCTTTGTCATTCTAATCAAACCAGGAAGAATTTCGATGTAAGAAGCTTGATTTTGATACATAAAGTAGTGGAGAATCATTAGGAAGTGGAATAAATCTCATAGGAGTTAGATTGAAGAAGTTATCTCACTTTCAAATCAGGTGATCCTAGTTTTCCTGTTTGGGAATATGACAACTTCTTTGTCATTCTAAACAAACCAGGAAGAATCGTGATGTAAAAAGCTTGATTTTGATACATAAAATAGTGGAGAATCATAAGGAAGTGGAATAAATCTCCTAGGAGTTAGGATGAAGAAGCTATCCCACTTTCAAATCAGGTGATCCCAGTTTTCCTGTTTGGGAATATGACAACTTCTTTGTCTTCTAATCAAACCAGAATGAATTGCGATGTAAGAAGCTTGATTTTGATACATAAAGTAGTGGAGAATCATTAGGAAGTGGAATAAATCTCATAGGAGTTAGGATGAAGAAGCTATCACACTTTCAAATCAGGTGATCCCAGTTTTCCTGTTTGGGAATATGACAACTTCTTTTTCATTCTAATCAAACCAGGATGAATCGCGATGTAAGAATCTTGATTTTGATACATAAAGTAGTGGAGAATCATTAGGAAGTTGAATAAATCTCATAGGAGTTAGGATGAAGAACCTATCCCACTTTCAAATCAGGTGATCCCAGTTTTCCTGTTTGGGAATATGACAACTTCTTTGTCATTCTAATCAAACCAGGAAGAATCGCGATGTAAGAAGCTTGATTTTCATACATAAAGTAGTGGAGAATCACCAGGAAGTTTATTAAATCTCATAAGAGTTAGGATGAAGAAGCTATCCCACTTTCAAATCAGGTGATCCCAGTTTTCCTATTTGGGAATATGACAACTTATTTGTCATTCTAATCAAACCAGGAAAAATCGTGATGTAAAAAGCTTTATTTTGATACATAAAGTAGTGGAGAATCATTAGGAAGTGGAATAAATCTCATAGGAGTTAGGATGAAGAAGCTATCCCACTTTCAAATCAGGTGATCCCAATTTTCCTGTTTGGGAATAAGACAAATTCCTTGTCATTCTAATCAAACAAGGATGAATCACGATGTAAGAAGCTTGATTTTGATACATAAAGTAGTGGAGAATCATTAGGAAGTGGAATAAATTTCATAGGAGTTAGGATGAAGAAGCTATCTCACTTTCATATCAGGTGATCCCAGTTTTCCTGTTTGAGAATATGACAACTTCTTTGTCATTCTAATCAAACCAGGAAGAATTTCGATGTAAGAAGCTTGATTTTGATACATAAAGTAGTGGAGAATCATTAGGAAGTGAAATAAATCTCATAGGAGTTAGGATGAAGAAGCTATCCCACTTTCAAATCAGGTGATCCCAGTTTTCCTGTTTGGGAATATGTAAACTTCTTTGCCATTCTAATCAAACCAGGATGAATCGCGATGTAAGAAGCTTGATTTTGATACATAAAGTAGTGGAGAATCATTAGGAAGTGGAATAAATCTCATAGGAGTTAGCTTCTCCACTACTTTATCACCTGATTTGAAAGTGGGATAGCTTCTTCATCCTAACTCCTATGAGATTTATTCCACTTCCTAATGATTCTCCACTACTTTATGTATCAAAATCAAGCTTTTTACATCGCGATTCTTCCTGGTTTGATTAGAATGACAAAGAAGTTGTCATATTCCGAAACAGGAAAACTAGGATCACCTGATTTGAAAGTGGGATAGCTTCTTCATCCTAACTCCTATGAGATTTATTCCACTTCCTAATGATTCTCCACTACTTTATGTATCAAAATCAAGCTTCTTACATCGCGATTCATCCTGGTTTGATTAGAATGACAAAGAAGTTGTCATATTCCCAAACAGGAAAACTGGGATCACCTGATTTGAAAGTAGGATAGCTTCTTCATCCTAACTCCTATGAGATTTATTCCACTTCCTAATGATTCTTCACTACTTTATGTATAAAAATCAAGCTTCTTACATCGCGATTCATCCTGGTATGATTAGAATGACAAAGAAGTTGTCATATTCCCAAACAGGAAAACTGGGATCACCTGATTTGAAAGTGTGATAGCTTCTTCATCCTAACTCGTATGAGATTTATTCCACTTCCTAATGATTCTCCACTACTTTATGTATCAAAATCAAGCTCCTTACATCGCGATTCATCCTGGTTTGATTAGAATGACAAAGAAGTTGTCATATTCCCAAACATGAAAACTGGGATCACCTGATTTGAAAGTGGGATAGCTTCTTCATCCTAACTCCTATGAGATTTTTTCCACTTACTTGTGATTCTCAACTACTTTATGTATAAAAATCAAGCTTCTTACATCGCGATTCATCCTGGTATGATTAGAATGACAAAGAAGTTGTCATATTCCCAAACAGGAAAACTGGGATCACCTGATTTGAAAGTGGGATAGCTTCTTCATCCTAACTCCTATGAGATTTATTCCACTTCATAATGATTCTCCACTACTTTATGTATCAAAATCAAGCTCCTTACATCGCGATTCATCCTGGTTTGATTAGAATGACAAAGAAGTTGTCATATTCCCAAACAGGAAAACTGGGATCACCTGATTTGAAAGTAGGATAGCTTCTTCATCCTAACTCCTATGAGATTTATTTCACTTCCTAATGATTCTCCACTACTTTATGTATCAAAATCAAGCTTCTTACATCGCGATTCATCCTGGTTTGATTAGAATGACAAAGAAGTTGTCATATTCCCAAACAGGAAAACTGGGATCACCTGATTTGAAAATGGGATAGCTTCTTCATCCTAATTCCTATGAGATTTATTCCACTTCTTAATGATTCTCCACTACTTTATGTATAAAAATCAAGCTTCTTACATCGCGATTCATCCTGGTATGATTAGAATGACAAAGAAGTTGTCATATTCCCAAACAGGAAAACTGGGATCACCTGATTTGAAAGTGGGATAGCTTCTTCATCCTAACTCCTATGAGATTTATTCCACTTCCTAATGATTCTCCACTACTTTATGTATCAAAATCAAGCTTCTTACATCGCGATTCTTCCTGGTTTGATTAGAATGACAAAGAAGTTGTCATATTCCCAAACATGAAAACTGGGATCACCTGATTTGAAAGTGGGATAGCTTCTTCATCCTAACTCCTATGAGATTTATTCCACTTACTTTTGATTCTCAACTACTTTGTGTATAAAAATCAAGCTTCTTACATCGCGATTCATCCTGGTATGATTAGAATGACAAAGAAGTTGTCATATTCCCAAACAGAAAAACTGGGATCACCTGATTTGAAAGTAGGATAGCTTCTTCATCCTAACTCCTATGAGATTTATTCCACTTCCAAATGATTCTCCACTACTTTATGTATAAAAATCAAGCTTCTTACATCGCGATTCATCCTGGTATGATTAGAATGACAAAGAAGTTGTCATATTCCCAAACAGGAAAACTGGGATCACCTGATTTGAAAGTGGGATAGCTTCTTCATCCTAACTCCTATGAGATTTATTCCACTTCCTAATGATTCTCCACTACTTTATGTATCAAAATTAAGCTTCTTACATCGCGATTCTTCCTGGTTTGATTAGAATGACAAAGAAGTTGTCATATTCCCAAACATGAAAACTGGGATCACCTGATTTGAAAGTGGGATAGCTACTTCATCCTAACTCCTATGAGATTTATTCCACTTACTTGTGATTCTCAACTACTTTGTGTATAAAAATCAAGCTTCTTACATCGCGATTCATCCTGGTATGATTAGAATGACAAAGAAGTTGTCATATTCCCAAACAGGAAAACTGGGATCACCTGATTTGAAAGTGGGATAGCTTCTTCATCCTAACTCCTATGAGATTTATTCCACTTCCTAATGATTCTTCACTACTTTATGTATCAAAATCAAGCTTCTTACATCCCGATTCATCCTGGTTTGATTAGAATGACAAAGAAGTTGTCATATTCCCAAACATGAAAACTGGGATCACCTGATTTGAAAGTGGGATAGCTTCTTCATCCTAACTCCTATGAGATTTATTCCACTTCCTAATGATTCTCCACTACTTTATGTATCAAAATCAAGCTTTTTACATCGCGATTCTTCCTGGTTTGATTAGAATGACAAAGAAGTTGTCATATTCCCAAACAGGAAAACTGGGATCACCTGATTTGAAAGTGGGATAGCTTCTTCATCCTAACTCCTATGAGATTTATTCCACTTCCTAATGATTCTCCACTACTTTATGTATCAAAATCAAGCTTTTTACATCGCGATTCATCCTGGTTTGATTAGAATGACAAGGAAGTTGTCATATTCCCAAACATGAAAACTGGGATCACCTGATTTGAAAGTGGGATAGCTTCTTCATCCTAACTCCTATGAGATTTTTTCCACTTACTTGTGATTCTCAACTACTTTATGTATAAAAATCAAGCTTCTTACATCGCGATTCATCCTGGTATGATTAGAATGACAAAGAAGTTGTCATATTCCCAAACAGGAAAACTGGGATCACCTGATTTGAAAGTGTGATAGCTTCTTCATCCTAACTCCTATGAGATTTATTCCACTTCTTAATGATTCTCCACTACTTTATGTATCAAAATCAAGCTTCTTACATCGCGATTCATCCTGGTATGATTAGAATGACAAAGAAGTTGTCATATTCCCAAACATGAAAACTGGGATCACCTGATTTGAAAGTGGGATAGCTTCTTCATCCTAACTCCTATGAGATTTATTCCACTTACTTGTGATTCTCAACTACTTTGTGTATAAAAATCAAGCTTCTTACATCGCGATATATCCTGGTATGATTAGAATGACAAAGAAGTTGTCATATTCCCAAACAGAAAAACTGGGATCACCTGATTTGAAAGTGGGATAGCTTCTTGATCCTAACTCCTATGAGATTTATTCCACTACTTTATGTATCAAAATCAAGCTTCTTACATCGCGATTCATCCTGGTTTGATTAGAATGACAAAGAAGTTGTCATATTCCCAAACAGGAAAACTGGGATCACCTGATTTGAAAGTGGGATAGCTTCTTCATCCTAACTCCTATGAGATTTATTCCACTTCCTAATGATTCTCCACTACTTTATGTATCAAAATCAAGCTTTTTTACATCACGATTCTTCCTGGTTTGATTAGAATGACAAAGAAGTTGTCATATTCCCAAACAGGAAAACTGGGATCACCTGATTTGAAAGTGGGATAGATTCTTCATCCTAACTCCTATGAGATTTATTCCACTTCCTAATGATTATTCACTACTTTATGTATCAAAATCAAGCTTCTTACCTCGCGATTCATCCTGGTTTGATTAGAATCACAAAGAAGTTGTCATATTCCCAGACAGGAATACTGGGATCACCTGATTTGAAAGTGGGATAGCTTCTTCATCCTAATATGAGATTTATTCCACTTCCTAATGATTCTCCACTACTTTATGTATCAAAATCAAGCTTTTTACATCACGATTCTTCCTGGTTTGATTAGAATGACAAAGAAGTTGTCATATTCCCAAACAGGAAAACTGGGATCACCTGATTTGAAAGTGGGATAGCATCTTCATCCTAACTCCTATGAGATTTATTCCACTTCCTAATTATTCTCCACTACTTTATGTATCAAAATCAAGCTTCTTACATCGCGATTCATCCTGGTTTGATTAGAATGACAAGGAAGTTGTCATATTCCCAAACATGAAAACTGGGATCACCTGATTTGAAAGTGGGATAGCTTCTTCATCCTAACTCCTATGAGATTTTTTCCACTTACTTGTGATTCTCAACTACTTTATGTATAAAAATCAAGCTTCTTACATCGCGATTCATCCTGGTATGATTAGAATGACAAAGAAGTTGTCATATTCCCAAACAGGAAAACTGGGATCACCTGGTTTGAAAGTGGGATAGCTTCTTCATCCTAACTCCTATGAGATTTATTCCACTTCCTAATGATTCTCCACTACTTTATGTATCAAAATAAAGCTCCTTACATCGCGATTCATCCTGGTTTGATTAGAATGACAAAGAAGTTGTCATATTCCCAAACATGAAAACTGGGATCACCTGATTTGAAAGTGGGATAGCTTCTTCATCCTAACTCCCATGAGATTTTTTCCACTTACTTGTGATTCTCAACTACTTTATGTATAAAAATCAAGCTTCTTACATCGCGATTCATCCTGGTATGATTAGAATGACAAAGAAGTTGTCATATTCCCAAACAGGAAAACTGGGATCACCTGATTTGAAAGTGGGATAGCTTCTTCATCCTAACTCCTATGAGATTTATTCCACTTCCTAATGATTCTTCACTACTTTATGTATCAAAATCAAGCTTCTTACATCGCGATTCATCCTGGTTTGATTAGAATGACAAAGAAGTTGTCATATTCCCAAACATGAAAACTGGGATCACCTGATTTGAAAGTGGGATAGCTTCTTCATCCTAACTCCTATGAGATTTATTCCACTTCCTAATGATTCTCCACTACTTTGTGTATAAAAATCAAGCTTCTTACATCGCGATTCAT
The DNA here is from genome assembly GCA_945779075.1 of Brassica incana. Lineage (NCBI taxonomy): Eukaryota > Viridiplantae > Streptophyta > Magnoliopsida > Brassicales > Brassicaceae > Brassica > Brassica incana. The sequence continues at coordinate 1,890,777 of CALZFW010000086.1, forward strand.
CCTGGTATGATTAGAATGACAAAGAAGTTGTCATATTCCCAAACAGGAAAACTGGGATCACCTGATTTGAAAGTAGGATAGCTTCTTCATCCTAACTCCTCTGAGATTTATTCCACTTCCTAATGATTCTCCACTACTTTATGTATCAAAATAAAGCTCCTTACATCGCGATTCATCCTGGTTTGATTAGAATGACAAAGAAGTTGTCATATTCCCAAACAGGAAAACTGGGATCACCTGATTTGAAAGTAGGATAGCTTCTTCATCCTAACTCCTATGAGATTTATTCCACTTCCTAATGATTCTCCACTACTTTATGTATCAAAATCAAGCTTCTTACATCGCGATTCATCCTGGTTTGATTAGAATGACAAAGAAGTTGTCATATTCCCAAACAGGAAAACTGGGATCACCTGATTTGAAAGTGGGATAACTTCTTCATCCTAACTCCTATGAGATTTATTCCACTTACTTGTGATTCTCAACTACTTTGTGTATAAAAATCAAGCTTCTTACATCGCGATTCATCCTGGTATGATTAGAATGACAAAGAAGTTGTCATATTCCCAAACATGAAAACTAGGATCACCTGATTTGAAAGTGGGATTGCTTCTTCATCCTAACTCCTATGAAATTTATTCCACTTACTTGTGATTCTCAACTACTTTGTGTATAAAAATCAAGCTTCTTACATCGCGATTCATCCTGGTATGATTAGAATGACAAAGAAGTTGTCATATTCCCAAACAGGAAAACTGGGATCACCTGATTTGAAAGTGGGATAGCTTCTTCATCCTAACTCCTATGAGATTTATTCCACTTCATAATGATTCTCCACTACTTTATGTATCAAAATCAAGCTCCTTACATCGCGATTCATCCTGGTTTGATTAGAATGACAAAGAAGTTGTCATATTCCCAAACAGGAAAACTGGGATCACCTGATTTGAAAGTAGGATAGCTTCTTCATCCTAACTCCTATGAGATTTATTCGACTTCCTAATGATTCTCCACTACTTTATGTATCAAAATCAAGCTTCTTACATCGCAATTCATCCTGGTTTGATTAGAATGACAAAGAAGTTGTCATATTCCCAAACATGAAAACTGGGATCACCTGATTTGAAAGTGGGATAGCTTCTTCATCCTAACTCCTATGAGATTTATTCCACTTACTTGTGATTCTCAACTACTTTGTGTATAAAAATCAAGCTTCTTACATCGCGATTCATCCTGGAATGATTAGAATGACAAAGAAGTTGTCATATTCCCAAACATGAAAACTGGGATCACCTGATTTGAAAGTGGGATAGCTTCTTCATCCTAACTCCTATGAAATTTATTCCACTTACTTGTGATTCTCAACTACTTTGTGTATAAAAATCAAGCTTCTTACATCGCGATTCATCCTGGTATGATTAGAATGACAAAGAAGTTGTCATATTCCCAAACAGGAAAACTGGGATCACCTGATTTGAAAGTGGGATAGCTTCTTCATCCCTAACTCCTATGAGATTTATTCCACTTCCTAATGATTCTCCACTACTTTATGTATCAAAATCCAGCTTCTTACATCGCGATTCATCCTGGTTTGATTAGAATGACAAAGAAGTTGTCATATTCCCAAACATGAAAACTGGGATCACCTGATTTGAAAGTGGGATAGCTTCTTCATCCTAACTCCTATGAGATTTATTCCACTTCCTAATGATTCTCCACTACTTTATGTATCAAAATCAAGCTCCTTAGATCGCGATTCATCCTGGTTTGATTAGAATGACAAAGAAGTTGTCATATTCCCAAACATGAAAACTGGGATCACCTGATTTGAAAGTGGGATAGCTTCTTCATCCTAACTCCTATGAGATTTTTTCCACTTACTTGTGATTCTCAACTACTTTATGTATAAAAATCAAGCTTCTTACATCGCGATTCATCCTGGTATGATTAGAATGACAAAGAAGTTGTCATATTCCCAAACAGGAAAACTGGGATCACCTGAGTTGAAAGTGTGATAGCTTCTTCATCCTAACTCCTATGAGATTTATTCCACTTCCTAATGATTCTCCACTACTTTATGTATCAAAATCAAGCTTCTTACATCGCGATTCATCCTGGTTTGATTAGAATGACAAAGAAGTTGTCATATTCCCAAACATGAAAACTGGGATCACCTGATTTGAAAGTGGGATAGCTTCTTCATCCTAACTCCTATGAGATTTATTCCACTTCCTAATGATTCTCCACTACTTTATGTATCAAAATCAAGCTTTTTACATCGCGATTCTTCCTGGTTTGATTAGAATGACAAAGAAGTTGTCATATTCCCAAACAGGAAAACTGGGATCACCTGATTTGAAAGTGGGATAGCTTCTTCATGTTGAGATGAGAGGATAGAGAGAAGATACATTGATAGAGGAAGAGTATTTGGGCTGTCAGTAACTTTGGGAATTTACCACAGTAACTTTAGTTTTACTGTGGTAACTAAGTTAAGAGCTTGGGAAGTTACCTTTGGAGAGTGGAGCACGCCTAAGGAGTAGTCTGGATAGGAAAGGAGAAGTTTGGATAAGGTCTGGTCATAACCAAAGAGTGTGACAGCCTTGGACAGGCTGGAACCAGCTGGAAAGCTAAAGCAAGATACCCAAGCATGTGGGGACTCTTATTGGCTAGTTCAAATCAGGCATCTTTGACTACACATGCTTCTTATCCTTACTAGACTGAACCTGGACGAAATCATGTATCTCTTTTCTATATATGATTGTAAACTCTCTCATAAATTAATTAATGGAGTATTGAGTCTATCTCTCTCTAGAATCTCTCTATTCTCTCTAAACTTTACTCTAATCTTCTCTGATTATTATTAAACACACTCTAAAACACAAAAGTGTTTACTTCATCCTAACTCCTATGAGATTTATTCCACTTCCTAATGATTCTCCACTACTTTATGTATCAAAATCAAGCTTCTTACATCGCGATTCATCCTGGTTTGATTAGAATGACAAGGAAGTTGTCATATTCCCAAACATGAAAACTGGGATCACCTGATTTGAAAGTGGGATAGCTTCTTCATCCTAACTCCTATGAGATTTTTTCCACTTACTTGTGATTCTCCACTACTTTATGTATCAAAATCAAGCTTCTTACATCGCGATTCATCCTGGTTTGATTAGAATGACAAAGAAGTTGTCATATTCCCAAACATGAAAACTGGGATCACCTGATTTGAAAGTGGGATAGCTTCTTCATCCTAACTCCTATGAGATTTATTCCACTTCCTAATGATTCTCCACTACTTTATGTATCAAAATCAAGCTTCTTACATCGCGATTCTTCCTGGTTTGATTAGAATGACAAAGAAGTTGTCATATTCCCAAACAGGAAAACTGGGATCACCTGATTTGAAAGTGGGATAGCTTCTTCATCCTAACTCCTATGAGATTTATTCCACTTCCTAATGATTCTCCACTACTTTATGTATCAAAATCAAGCTTCTTACATCGCGATTCATCCTGGTATGATTAGAATGACAAAGAAGTTGTCATATTCCCAAACATGAAAACTGGGATCACCTGATTTGAAAGTGGGATAGCTTCTTCATCCTAACTCCTATGAAATTTATTCCACTTACTTGTGATTCTCAACTACTTTGTGAATAAAAATCAAGCTTCTTACATCGCGATTCATCCTGGTATGATTAGAATGACAAAGAAGTTGTCATATGCCCAAACAGGAAAACTGGGATCACCTGATTTGAAAGTGGGATAGCTTCTTCATCCCTAACTCCTATGAAATTTATTCCACTTCCTAATGATTCTCCACTACTTTATGTATCAAAATCAAGCTTCTTACATCGCGATTCACTCTGGTTTGATTAGAATGACAAAGAAGTTGTCATATTCCCAAACATGAAAACTGGGATCACCTGATTTGAAAGTGGGATAGCTTCTTCATCCTAACTCCTATGAGATTTATTCCACTTACTTGTGATTCTCAACTACTTTATGTATAAAAATCAAGCTTCTTACATCGCGATTCATCCTGGTTATGATTAGAATGACAAAGAAGTTGTCATATTCCCAAACAGGAAAACTGGGATCACCTGATTTGAAAGTGTGATAGCTTCTTCATCCTAACTCCTATGAGATTTATTCCACTTCCTTGTGATTCTCAACTACTTTATGTATAAAAATCAAGCTTCTTACATCGCGATTCATCCTGGTTATGATTAGAATGACAAAGAAGTTGTCATATTCCCAAACAGGAAAACTGGGATCACCTGATTTGAAAGTGGGATAGCTTCTTCATCCTAACTCCTATGAGATTTATTCCACTTCCTAATGATTCTCCACTACTTTATGTATCAAAATCAAGCTTCCTTACATCGCGATTCATCCTGGTTTGATTAGAATGACAAAGAAGTTGTCATATTCCCAAACATGAAAACTGGGATCACCTGATTTGAAAGTGGGATAGCTTCTTCATCCTAACTCCTATGAGATTTATTCCACTTACTTGTGATTCTCAACTACTTTGTGTATCAAAATCAAGCTTCTTACATCGCGATTCATCCTGGTATGATTAGAATGACAAAGAAGTTGTCATATTCCCAAACATGAAAACTGGGATCACCTGATTTGAAAGTGGGATAGCTTCTTCATCCTAACTCCTATGAGATTTATTCCACTTACTTGTGATTCTCCACTACTTATGTGAATAAAAATCAAGCTTCTTACATCGCGATTCATCCTGGTATGATTAGAATGACAAAGAAGTTGTCATATGCCCAAACAGGAAAACTGGGATCACCTGATTTGAAAGTGGGATAGCTTCTTCATCCTAACTCCTATGAGATTTATTCCACTTCCTAATGATTCTCCACTACTTTATGTATCAAAATCAAGCTTCTTACATCGCGATTCACTCTGGTTTGATTAGAATGACAAAGAAGTTGTCATATTCCCAAACAGGAAAACTGGGATCACCTGATTTGAAAGTGGGATAGCTTCTTCATCCTAACTCCTATGAGATTTATTCCACTTACTTGTGATTCTCCACTACTTTATGTATCAAAATCAAGCTTCTTACATCGCGATTCATCCTGGTTATGATTAGAATGACAAAGAAGTTGTCATATTCCCAAACAGGAAAACTGGGATCACCTGATTTGAAAGTGGGATAGCTTCTTCATCCTAACTCCTATGAGATTTATTCCACTTCCTAATGATTCTCCACTACTTTATGTATCAAAATCAAGCTTCTTACATCGCGATTCATCCTGGTTTGATTAGAATGACAAAGAAGTTGTCATATTCCCAAACATGAAAACTGGGATCACCTGATTTGAAAGTGGGATAGCTTCTTCATCCTAACTCCTATGAGATTTATTCCACTTCCTAATGATTCTCCACTACTTTATGTATCAAAATCAAGCTTCTTACATCGCGATTCTTCCTGGTTTGATTAGAATGACAAAGAAGTTGTCATATTCCCAAACAGGAAAACTGGGATCACCTGATTTGAAAGTGGGATAGCTTCTTCATCCTAACTCCTATGAGATTTATTCCACTTCCTAATGATTCTCCACTACTTTATGTATCAAAATCAAGCTTCTTACATCGCGATTCATCCTGGTTTGATTAGAATGACAAAGGAAGTTGTCATATTCCCAAACAGGAAAACTGGGATCACCTGATTTGAAAGTGGGATAGCTTCTTCATCCTAACTCCTATGAGATTTATTCCACTTACTAGTGATTCTCCACTACTTTATGTATCAAAATCAAGCTTCTTACATCGCGATTCATCCTGGTTTGATTAGAATGACAAAGAAGTTGTCATATTCCCAAACAGGAAAACTGGGATCACCTGATTTGAAAGTGGGATAGCTTCTTCATCCTAACTCCTATGAGATTTATTCCACTTCCTAATGATTCTCCACTACTTTATGTATCAAAATCAAGCTTCTTACATCGCGATTCATCCTGGTTTGATTAGAATGACAAAGAAGTTGTCATATTCCCAAACAGGAAAACTGGGATCACCTGATTTGAAAGTGGGATAGCTTCTTCATCCTAACTCCTATGAGATTTATTCCACTTCCTAATGATTCTCCACTACTTTATGTATCAAAATCAAGCTTCTTACATCGCGATTCATCCTGGTTTGATTAGAATGACAAAGAAGTTGTCATATTCCCAAACAGGAAAACTGGGATCACCTGATTTGAAAGTGGGATAGCTTCTTCATCCTAACTCCTATGAGATTTATTCCACTTCCTAATGATTCTCCACTACTTTATGTATCAAAATCAAGCTTCTTACATCGCGATTCTTCCTGGTTTGATTAGAATGACAAAGAAGTTGTCATATTCCCAAACAGGAAAACTGGGATCACCTGATTTGAAAGTGGGATAGCTTCTTCATCCTAACTCCTATGAGATTTATTCCACTTCCTAATGATTCTCCACTACTTTATGTATCAAAATCAAGCTTCTTACATCGCGATTCATCCTGGTTTGATTAGAATGACAAAGAAGTTGTCATATTCCCAAACATGAAAACTGGGATCACCTGATTTGAAAGTGGGATAGCTTCTTCATCCTAACTCCTATGAGATTTATTCCACTTCCTAATGATTCTCAACTACTTTATGTATCAAAATCAAGCTTCTTACATCGCGATTCATCCTGGTATTGATTAGAATGACAAAGAAGTTGTCATATTCCCAAACAGGAAAACTAGGATCACCTGATTTGAAAGTGGGATAGCTTCTTCATCCTAACTCCTATGAGATTTATTCCACTTCCTAATGATTCTCCACTACTTTATGTATCAAAATCAAGCTTCTTACATCGCGATTCATCCTGGTTTGATTAGAATGACAAAGAAGTTGTCATATTCCCAAACAGGAAAACTGGGATCACCTGATTTGAAAGTGGGATAGCTTCTTCATCCTAACTCCTATGAGATTTATTCCACTTCCTAATGATTCTCCACTACTTTATGTATCAAAATCAAGCTTCTTACATCGCGATTCATCCTGGTTTGATTAGAATGACAAAGAAGTTGTCATATTCCCAAACAGGAAAACTGGGATCACCTGATTTGAAAGTGGGATAGCTTCTTCATCCTAACTCCTATGAGATTTATTCCACTTCCTAATGATTCTCCACTACTTTATGTATCAAAATCAAGCTTTTACATCACGATTCTTCCTGGTTTGATTAGAATGACAAAGAAGTTGTCATATTCCCAAACAGGAAAACTGGGATCACCTGATTTGAAAGTGGGATAGCTTCTTCATCCTAACTCCTATGAGATTTTATTCACTTACTTGTGATTCTCCACTACTTTATGTATCAAAATCAAGCTTCTTACATCGCGATTCATCCTGGTTTGATTAGAATGACAAAGAAGTTGTCATATTCCCAAACGAGGAAAACTGGGATCACCTGATTTGAAAGTGGGATAGCTTCTTCATCCTAACTCCTATGAGATTTATTCCACTTCCTAATGATTCTCCACTACTTTATGTATCAAAATCAAGCTTCTTACATCGCGATTCATCCTGGTTTGATTAGAATGACAAAGAAGTTGTCATATTCCCAAACAGGAAAACTGGGATCACCTGATTTGAAAGTGGGATAGCTTCTTCATCCTAACTCCTATGAGATTTATTCCACTTCCTAATGATTCTCCACTACTTTATGTATCAAAATCAAGCTTCTTACATCGCGATTCATTCCTGGTTTGATTAGAATGACAAAGAAGTTGTCATATTCCCAACAGGAAAACTGGGATCACCTGATTTGAAAGTGGGATAGCTTCTTCATCCTAACTCCTATGAGATTTATTCAACTTCCTAATGATTCTCCACTACTTTATGTATCAAAATCAAGCTTCTTACATCGCGATTCATCCTGGTTTGATTAGAATGACAAAGAAGTTGTCATATTCCCAAACAGGAAAACTGGGATCACCTGATTTGAAAGTGGGATAGCTTCTTCATCCTAACTCCTATGAGATTTATTCCACTTCCTAATGATTCTCCACTACTTTATGTATCAAAATCAAGCTTCTTACATCGCGATTCATCCTGGTTTGATTAGAATGACAAAGAAGTTGTCATATTCCCAAACAGGAAAACTGGGATCACCTGATTTGAAAGTGGGATAGCTTCTTCATCCTAACTCCTATGAGATTTATTCCACTTCCTAATGATTCTCCACTACTTTATGTATCAAAATCAAGCTTTTTACATCACGATTCTTCTGGTTTGATTAGAATGACAAAGAAGTTGTCATATTCCCAAACAGGAAAACTGGGATCACCTGATTTGAAAGTGGGATAGCTTCTTCATTCCTAACTCCTATGAGATTTTATTCACTTACTTGTGATTCTCCACTACTTTATGTATCAAAATCAAGCTTCTTACATCGCGATTCATCCTAGTTTGATTAGAATGACAAAGAAGTTGTCATATTCCATAAAGAGGAAAACTGGGATCACCTGATTTGAAAGTGGGATAGCTTCTTCATCCTAACTCCTATGAGATTTATTCCACTTCCTAATGATTCTCCACTACTTTATGTATCAAAATCAAGCTTCTTACTATCGCGATTCATCCTGGTTTGATTAGAATGACAAAGAAGTTGTCATATTCCCAAACAGGAAAACTGGGATCACCTGATTTGAAAGTGGGATAGCTTCTTCATCCTAACTCCTATGAGATTTATTCCACTTCCTAATGATTCTCCACTACTTTATGTATCAAAATCAAGCTTCTAACATCGCGATTCATTCTGGTTTGATTAGAATGACAAAGAAGTTGTCATATTCCCCAACTAGGAAAACTGGGATCACCTAATTTGAAAGTGGGATAGCTTCTTCATCCTAACTCCTATGAGATTTATTCAACTTCCTAATGATTCTCCACTACTTTATGTATCAAAATCAAGCTTCTTACATCGCGATTCATCCTGGTTTGATTAGAATGACAAAGAAGTTGTCATATTCCCAAACAGGAAAACTGGGATCACCTGATTTGAAAGTGGGATAGCTTCTTCATCCTAACTCCTATGAGATTTATTCAACTTCCTGGTGATTCTCCAGTACTTTATGTATCAAAATCAAACTTCTTACATCGCGATTCATCCTAGTTTGATTAGAATGACAAAGAAGTTGTCATATTCCCAAACAGGAAAACTGGGATCACCTGATTTGAAAGTGGGATAGCTTCTTCATCCTAACTCCTATGAGATTTATTCAACTTCCTAATGATTCTCCACTACTTTATGTATCAAAATCAAGCTTCTTACATCGCGATTCATCCTGGTTTGATTAGAATGACAAAGAAGTTGTCATATTCCCAAACAGGAAAACTGGGATCACCTGATTTGAAAGTGGGATAGCTTCTTCATCCTAACTCCTATGAGATTTAATTCAACTTCCTGGTGATTCTCCAGTACTTTATGTATCAAAATCAAAGCTTCTTACATCGCGATTCATCCTGGTTTGATTAGAATGACAAAGAAGTTGTCATATTCCCAAACAGGAAAACTGGGATCACCTGATTTGAAAGTGGGATAGCTTCTTCATCCTAACTCCTATGAGATTTATTCCACTTCCTAATGATTCTCCACTACTTATATGTATCAAAATCAAGCTTCTTACATCGCGATTCATCCTGGTTTGATTAGAATGACAAAGAAGTTGTCATATTCCCAAACAGGAAAACTGGGATCACCTGATTTGAAAGTGGGATAGCTTCTTCATCCTAACTCCTATGAGATTTATTCCACTTCCTAATGATTCTCCACTACTTTATGTATCAAAATCAAGCTTTTTACATCACGATTCTTCCTGGTTTGATTAGAATGACAAAGAAGTTGTCATATTCCCAAACAGGAAAACTGGGATCACCTGATTTGAAAGTGGGATAGCTTCTTCATCCTAACTCCTATGAGATTTATTCAACTTCCTAATGATTCTCCACTACTTTATGTATCAAAATCAAGCTTCTTACATCGCGATTCATCCTGGTTTGATTAGAATGACAAAGAAGTTGTCATATTCCCAAACAGGAAAACTGGCGATCACCTGATTTGAAAGTGAGATAGCTTCTTCATCCTAACTCCTATGAGATTTAATTCAACTTTCCTGGTGATTCTCCAGTACTTTATGTATCAAAATCAAACTTCTTACATCGCGATTCATCCTGGTTTGATTAGAATGACAAAGAAGTTGTCATATTCCCAAAGAGGAAAACTGGGATCACCTGATTTGAAAGTGGGATAGCTTATTCATCCTAACTCCTATGAGATTTATTCCACTTCCTAATGATTCTCCACTACTTTATGTATCAAAATCAAGCTTCTTACATCGCTGATTCATCCTGGTTTGATTAGAATGACAAAGAAGTTGTCATATTCCCAAAGAGGAAAACTGGGATCACCTGATTTGAAAGTGGGATAGCTTCTTCATCCTAACTCCTATGAGATTTATTCCACTTCCTAATGATTCTCCACTACTTTATGTATCAAAATCAAGCTTCTTACATCGCGATTCATCCTGGTTTGATTAGAATGACAAAGAAGTTGTCATATTCCCAAACATGAAAACTTGGGATCACCTGATTTGAAAGTGGGATAGCATTCGTCATCCTAACTCCTATGAGATTTATTCCACTTCACTTGTGATTCTCCACTACTTTATGTATAAAAATCAAGCTTCTTACATCGCGATTCATCCTGGTATGATTAGAATGACAAAGAAGTTGTCATATTCCCAAACAGGAAAAACTGGGATCACCTGATTTGAAAGTGTGATAGCTTCTTCATCCTAACTCCTATGAGATTTATTCCACTTCCTAATGATTCTCCACTACTTTATGTATCAAAATCAATGCTTTCTTACATCGCGATTCATTCTGGTTTGATTAGAATGACAAAGAAGTTGTCATATTCCCAAACAGGAAAACTGGGATCACCTGATTTGAAAGTGGGATAGCTTCTTCATTCCTAATTCCTATGAGATTTATTCCACTTCCTAATGATTCTCCACTACTTTATGTATCAAAATCAAGCTTCTTACATCATGATTCATTCTGGTTTGATTAGAATGACAAAGAAGTTGTCATATTCCCAAACAGGAAAACTGGGATCACCTGATTTGAAAGTGGGATAGCTTCTTCATTCCTAATTCCTATGAGATTTATTCCACTTCCTAATGATTCTCCACTACTTTATGTATCAAAATCAAGCTTCTTACATCGCGATTCTTCCTGGTTTGATTAGAATGACAAAGAAGTTGTCATATTCCCAAACAAGGAAAACTGAGATCACCTGATTTGAAAGTGGGATAGCTTCTTCATCCTAACTCCTATGAGATTTATTCAACTTCCTGGTGATTCTCCAGTACTTTATGTATCAAAATCAAACTTCTTACATCGCGATTCATCCTAGTTTGATTAGAATGACAAAGAAGTTGTCATATTCCCAAACAGGAAAACTGGGATCACCTGATTTGAAAGTGGGATAGCTTCTTCATCCTAACTCCTATGAGATTTATTCCACTTCCTAATGATTCTCCACTACTTTATGTATCAAAATCAAGCTTTTTACATCCCGATTCTTCCTGGTTTGATTAGAATGACAAAGAAGTTGTCATATTCCCAAAGCAGGAAAACTGGGATCACCTGATTTGAAAGTGGGATAGCTTCTTCATCCTAACTCCTATGAGATTTATTCAACTTCCTGGTGATTCTCCACTACTTTATGTATCAAAATCAAACTTCTTACATCGCGATTCTTCCTAGTTTGATTAGAATGACAAAGAAGTTGTCATATTCCCAAACAGGAAAACTGGGATCACCTGATTTGAAAGTGGGATAGCTTCTTCATCCTAACTCCTATGAGATTTATTCCACTTCCTAATGATTCTCCACTACTTTATGTATCAAAATCAAGCTTATTACATCGCGATTCATCCTGGTTTGATTAGAATGACAAGGAAGTTGTCATATTCCCAAACATGAAAACTGGGATCACCTGATTTGAAAGTGGGATAGCTTCTTCATCCTAACTCCTATGAGATTTATTCCACTTACTTGTGATTCTCAACTACTTTATGTATAAAAATCAAGCTTCTTACATCGCGATTCATCCTGGTATGATTAGAATGACAAAGAAGTTGTCATATTCCCAAACAGGAAAACTGGGATCACCTGATTTGAAAGTGGGATAGCTTCTTCATCCTAACTCCTATGAGATTTATTCCACTTCCTAATGATTCTCCACTACTTTATGTATCAAAATCAAGCTTCCTTACATCGCGATTCATCCTGGTTTGATTAGAATGACAAAGAAGTTGTCATATTCCCAAACATGAAAACTGGGATCACCTGATTTGAAAGTGTGATAGCTTCTTCATCCTAACTCCTATGAGATTTATTCCACTTCCTAATGATTCTCCACTACTTTATGTATCAAAATCAAGCTTCTTACATCGCGATTCATCCTGGTTTGATTAGAATGACAAAGAAGTTGTCATATTCCCAACTTTCACAAAGCTAAGCTTGAGGGGGAGTGTTGAGATGAGTCAAGTATATGTGGAGCAAGTGAGGAGTTGAGACTAAGGAGATGAGTTGAAGCTTGGAAAGGTTTGGGTAAGGTCCGTACTGTCCGTACATGACCGTACCATCCGTACACATGGAGATGGGTAAAACCTTGACAAGAGTAAAGAAGTTACTTGGGGTAACTTATGGGAAGGGAAGGAACTTACCTGGATGGATCAGACCGTTGAGGGATAAGGAAGAGCGCGCCTTGACAGGCTGGAACAGCTGGAAAGGCAAGAGCATCTCGGTCCAAGATGCTAGATGCTCCGCGCATGTGGAGAAGCTAATTGGCTAGTTCAAATGAGCTTATCCTTTCTACATTGACCTCACATGCTTCAGTCTTCTCTTGATTTCGAAAACCCTTGTATGCTCACACTATATATTGTAACTCATGTTGTTAATGAAAGATTAGACAGTTCTTGACACTAAAACAATCTCTTAGACTCAAAGGCTCTCAATCATGATCATACACTAAACTCTTAGCTAAACTCGTCCTAAATAACCTCTAGACTCTTTCTAATCTCTTTCTTTCCTTATATCAAACTCAGATTCTCTAAAACTTATAAGGGCTGAGTAAGAACACTCTCCCACAACTCTCTTCCTACCCTTTCCTATGTTGATATAAGCTTTGGATAGCATTCTACACCTCCTCCTCTTCCGGAAGCCCTCACTCCTACTCCCGGTTAGCCTCTATGAGCCCTCACTCCTACTCATGGTTAGCTTCTGGAAGCTCTCACTCCTACTCCCAGTTGGCTTCCATGAGCTCTCACTCCTACTCATGGTTAGCCTCTCATCATCTCTTATTATCTCATACGCCCTTCTTATAAGCACACAGATCTCTTCCATTTCCGGAAGCTGTTCCCCTCTTAGAACCATCTCCACCAGCCACCCATATGATGACTCCATGCTCGCCAAGAGCTTCAAGACCATCTCTTGCTCTGGTGTAGCCTCCCCATCCACATCGGATCTCAACCCTTGTAGTTCAACCCACAAGTGTTGTAGCTTCCTCACATGGTTATTGAACTCTTCTCTTCCTTGTTTAACTCCACTGATCACCTTCTTGACTTCATACATATAAGATTTATAGAAAGAGTTAGAGTGATTTAGAGAATAAGAGAATGAGATTGGATTATGAAGAGATTAGTGAAGAATCATGATGAACACTCAAGAACAAGAGAGAGAGAATGACTCAAACTGTGTAATATTTTATTAATGACATGAGTTGATATATATACAAGGAGAGAGAGCTAGGGTTTGCGAGAATCAGATAGGTTAAGCATGTGTAGTCAAAGGGAGAAGGAGCGCCCATTTCAAACTGTCCAATGGGAGGCTTTACACGCTTTTGGCATCAAGGCATCTTGGACAAGATCCTTTCCTCTTTACAGCTGTGCCAGCCTGTCTTGGACTTCCTTTTCTTCCTCTTCAACGGTCTGATCCATAGGTGCAAGCTCAGGTAACTTCTCTTTCACTTTCCTTTTACTCGGGTGATCATAAGTTCCCTTTGGTTGAGTTAAGGTCGACCATGGTCCGTCCAGACTGTACGGCCTGTACGGCCATGTACGGTCTTGTACGGCCTGGTTGATCCTCACTCCCAAAACTCACCCAAGCTGAACCTTCTCTCATGTTCTCCAACTCCTCCTCTCTTCTCTTCTTATACTCAGCTCATTTCAACACTCCCCCTCAAGCTTGATCTTGGTGATTGATCAAGCTTGGAAACCATGAGATCTTCCTCATTAAAAACCTCACCAAGGAAAACCCATTGGGACAAAACCTTGATGAGGGAAAAAGAGTAAAGAGCCCATGGTTAAGGGAACTCAGCCACTTGTTGTGAGATCAATGAGCCCTAGTCTGATGTGGATGGACTCCATGGTCTTTTGCCTTGCAGCTTTGGTGAAGACATCAGCTAACTGATCTTCACTTCTGGTATAGCATGGCAAGATCACTCCCAAGACTATCATCTGCCTCACCTTATGACAATCCACTTCAATGTGCTTGGTTCTTTCATGAAACACCGAGTTGGAGGCTATGTGGATGGCGGCTTGGTTATCACAATGCATAGTCATAGGTGTAGCTTGCTCAATTCCCAAATGCTTCAAGATCCCCTTGATCCATACCAACTCGTTGGTGAGCTTCAGCATTGCCCTATACTCAGCCTCAGCACTTGAGCACGATACCACCTTCTGCTTCTTGCTCTTCCATGTCACTAGATTTCCTCCAATGAAGGTGCAATAGCCTGTGGTTGATCTCCTATCAGCTCGATCACCAGCCCAATCAGCATCACAGTACCCAATGACTTCATTACTCTTGTTGCATCCTAACCAGACTCCTAGACCGGCTGATCCATTCAGATACATCAAGAGCCTCTCCACCATGCGCCAATGATGTTCCTTTGGTACTTGCATGTGTTGGCTTACCTGATTCACAGCAAAACAGATATCAGGACGTGTGATTGTTAAGTATATGAGCTTACCCACTAGCTTCCTATAAAGCTTGGGATCATGGAACAGCTTGCTGTCCTCAAGCTCCCCCTCACGTGGAACCTTATACCCATCCTCCATGGGCATTTTGGCTATCTTCCCTCCTAGCACACCTGCATCTTTCAAAAGATCAAGTGCATACTTTCTTTGAGACATGAATAGGCCTTCCTTGGATCTACATATCTCAATCCCAAGGAAGTATTTCATTTCTCCCAAGTCTTTGATTTCAAAAACAGATTTGAGAAACTCTTTTGTTTCTCTTATCCCAATCTTATCACTACCTGTTATGATGATATCATCAACATACACAAGTAGACAGATGATACCTGATGGAGTAGTAAGAGTGAAGAGAGTGTGGTCCAACTCAGACTTCCTGAAGCCACGCCCATTCAGAGTGGTGCTGAGTTTGTTGTACCAGGCTCTAGGGGATTGTTTCAAACCATAGATAGCCTTCTTTAGGCTTAGAACATTCCCAGGCTTCACAAGACCTTCTAAGCCTGGTGGAGGATACATATAGACTTCATCTTCTAACTCTCCTTGAAGGAATGCATTCTTCACATCCATCTGCCACAACTCCCACTCAAGATTCACAGCCAAGGACAATACTATCCTGATGGTGTGTAACTTAGCAACAAGAGCAAATGTATCTATGTAGTCCTCTCCATATGTTTGAGTGTATCCTCTAGCCACCAATCTTGTCTTTCTCCTATCAATCTGTCCATTTGGCAAGTACTTGATGGTGAATATCCATCTACTTGTAACAGCCCTCTTCCCCTTTGGGAGTTCACTTTCAAACCAAGTGTCATTCTTAATCATTGCATTTGCTTCATCTCCAACCGACTCCTTCCATTCCTCATGCATCATAGCCTCTTCATATGATCTTGGCACAAAGCTCTCATCTAAGCTTATCATGAAGGCGCAATGATCAGATGGGAAATGGGCAAAGGAACACACTGCTTGGGAGGGATGCTCCACAGCCTGGGCATTGTAGTACGCTCTCGTGTTTACCCAGTTGGAAGCATCCTTCTTCAACCGTGTGCTTCTCCTTAGTGGTGCTTCAGCCGGGACATTATCCCTTGATGAGATATCCCTTGATGAGACTGGTTCTTGCTGTTCCTCTTGCTGTTGCACATTGTCTTCCTCTTCTTGTAAACTTTCTTCAGGTTCTGGTTCACCCATTGCCTCAACCCCTTCATCTTGCATCATCACACACTGATCAGGGTCTCTCAAGCCTTCTTCTGGATGGCTTGCTTCTTCAGTTTCATTCCCCCTCTCATGATTAGAGTGGGATGTTCCTTCAGCTTCAGGAGAACTAGATGTGTTCCGTCCTCCTTGATCCTGGGTTAGATTGATCCCAAGACCTTCCAATATGATCCTAAGGCTCGCAGCCTTATCAGAATCCCGAGATAGATCTTTCAAATCCTCCCAGCTCCGCTCTTCATAGTATCCCTTACTCTCCATGAATTTTACTTCTCTAGATACATGTACTCTTCTTGTCTTTGGATCAATGCACTTGTATCCCTTCTGAGATGATGAGTATCCAATGAACATAGTTCTTATACTCTTTGGCTCAAGCTTGTTTCTCATCTCTCCCGGTACCATCACATAGCTTACACAACCAAACACTCTCAAGTGGTTTAGGGATGGCTTGATCTTGTTAAGAACTTCAAATGGAGACTGATCTTGCAACACTCTGGTCGGTATCCTATTAATCAGATAGCACGCAGACATGACTGCATCACTCCAATACCTCTTAGGAACATTGCTTTGAAACATCATGGACCGAGCAACTTCCATAAGATGTCGGTTCTTCCTTTCTGCCACACCATTCTGCTGAGGAGTATAGGGACAACTAGTTTGGTGAAGAATCCCATGCTGAGCTAAGTGTTGCTTGAATAATCTGCTTGTATACTCACCACCATTATCAGATCTGAAAATCTTAAGCTTTGCATTATATTGGTTAGTCACATAGCATTGAAAGTTCTTAAATGCTTCAAGCACACTATCTTTTGTTTTAATGAGTGTTATCCAGGTGTATTTAGATTTTTCATCAATGAATGTTACAAAGTACTTATAACTTTCTCTAGATAAACAAGGGGCAGTCCATACATCAGAATGCACAAGATCAAAACAGTTTTCATAAATAGTACTAGACTTTTGGAAAACAGTTCTACAATGTTTACCCAATATACATGCTTCACATTCATTATTTTTAAACATAACACCTGGTAACATTAAGTTCAAAGCTCTAACATGAGGATGGCCTAGTCTAGCATGCCACAATGCATTATTTTTTAAAGCATAAACAGATTGAAACGAGTAACTAAGGTTAGAAACAGGAGCAATGTCTTCAAGCATATAGAGATCTCCTTTGGTTACTCCTTTTCCAATCAACTTATGACTCTCAATATCCTGAAACTTCACATCATTAGGACTAAAGATAACATTGCAATGTAAATCAGTAGTGCATTTCTTGACAGATAATAGATTAGATGTAAATTCAGGCATATAGAAAGCTTTAGACTCCTTATCAAATAGTTTCAGGTTTCCTATTCCTTTTATTGCTATCCTATCACCGTTTGCAATCATAACATGACCAGTAGTTGGTTCTATATCTTTTATAAGACTAGTGTCACTTATCATATGATGAGAGGCACCAGAATCCACAATTAAAGGTTTAATCATGTTTTGAACAGCAAATCCACTTGGTGATTCAATTCTAGCAATAGATGTTCTAGGGGTTTTCAGTTCAGTTTCTATGTTTTCAAGACTCCTAGGTATACTACACGCAGCATATGAGTATCCTAGAGTATGAGTAAGAGAACTACCATTGTCCTTGAGAGCCTTGATGAGGGCATCAATGTCAGAACGTCTGATCATCTCATGCTCCATACTGCTCTTCCCGGACGTGTGCTGAGATGCCATAGCCTTGACATCACTCTCCTCAGCTCTCACACCAGCACCATTGCTTCCCCTTGATGATCCGGCCTCACTTGATTCAGCTGAGAGATGAGCCCTTCCTTCTCGGTCCTTAACAAACTTGGATGGCTTGAGGTGGGGATGGAGGATCCAGCATTGACTCCTCTTGTGCCCTGGCTTCTTGCAGTGGTCACAGTTGCCACCAAACTTCCTCTCATCTCCTTTATACGCCGCCTTGTTTGCTTGGACCGTCTCAACCTGATTCGCCGAGGTCATCTCCCCCTTTCCACCAAACAGGCCAAGAGAGTCATCCTCCTTTTGTAGCTGTGCGCACACATCATCAAAGGACGGGAGCTTTGGGGACCTCAGCATATGCTTTATCACATCCTTGTAAACCGGATTCAGTGTCAATAACAAGCCAAACACTTGGTCTTGCTCACACCTCTCCATAAGCGTAGCCTCATCATTGGTATTTGGGCTCAACATCTCTAGTTCAGACCACAAGGCCCTGAACTTTCCCAAGTGTTTAGTGAACTCCTCCTCTTCTTGCATCAGTGTGTTGATAGCTCTCTTTACTTCAAACACCCTGCTCAGATTGGAGATGTTGCCATACACTTTCTGAAGCGTCTCCCACAACGCCTTTGGGGTCTCGCAGTAGCTATATGCCTCCAAGATTGAAGCTTCAAGTGACCCTTGCAACACGGCCAACACCTTTAGGTCCTCTTGCGCCCACTTCTCTTGATCGGCTACAACTATCTCCGTGGATCCTCCATCTATAGCAACTGGTTTTGGGACTCCATCTGTGACATGACCCCATAAACCCTTGCTCCCAATGACTGTCTTCACCAGCCGTGACCAAAGCAGGTAGTTTCCACCACCTTTTAATGTAACCGGAACCGCCAGCACCTTGTTTCCTTCCATCTTGTCTTGCATAACTCAGATCGTGATCTTGTACTGAACTGAAGCTGAAGATTTGCGGAATGAACACACCAGGCTATGAGGAACCTGGCTCTGATACCATATAAGATTTATAGAAAGAGTTAGAGTGATTTAGAGAATAAGAGAATGAGATCGGATTATGAAGAGATTAGTGAAGAATCATGATGAACACTCAAGAACAAGAGAGAGAGAATGACTCAAACTGTGTAATGTTTTATTAATGACATGTGTTGATATATATACAAGGAGAGAGAGCTAGGGTTTGCGAGAATCAGATAGTTTAAGCATGTGTAGTCAAAGGGAGAAGGAGCGCCCATTTCAAACTGTCCAATGGGAGGCTTTACACGCTTTTGGCATCAAGGCATCTTGGACAAGATCCTTTCCTCTTTACAGCTGTGCCAGCCTGTCTTGGACTTCCTTTTCTTCCTGTTCAACGGTCTGATCCATAGGTGCAAGCTCAGGTAACTTCTCTTTCACTTTCATTTTACTCGGGTGATCATAAGTTCCCTTTGGTTGAGTTAAGGTCGACCATGGTCCGTCCAGACTGTACGGCCTGTACGGCCATGTACGGTCTTGTACGGCCTGGTTGATCCTCACTCCCAAAACTCACCCAAGCTGAACCTTCTCTCATGTTCTCCAACTCCTCCTCTCTTCTCTTCTTATACTCAGCTCATTTCAACAATACACTCTCCTAAGATTGATCTTGTTCTCATAAACATCTTCAATCTTCTCAAGCAGTGTACTTTCTTCATGTTGAAGAGTTAAGTATAAAGATGTGAAGCACAAAGGGGGTTAAGACTGAAGGGAGTATGTTAAGCATTGGTGTGATGGGAGAGGTTCACAATGGCCTGACCGTACAAGGCCGTACAAGGCCGTACGGTCCGTACACATTCAGATAAGTGAAACCTCGACCACACGGTCACATGAAGTTACCCGAGTAACTCATGTGGAAAGGAGAGGCTGTGGCTGATGGATCAGACCGTTGGAGGATAAGAAGAGGCGCGGCTTGACAGGCTGGCACAGCTGGAAAGGCAAGAGCATCTTGGTCCAAGATGCCAGATACTCCAAGCATGTGGAGAAGCTGATTGGCCGGTCTAAAGAAAGCTTATCCTCTCCTTGTTGACTTCACATGCTTAGCTTAGCTCTTTGATTTCGAAAACCCTTATGATCTCACACTATATATTGTAACTCTTGTCATTAATAATAAAATACACAGTTCTGAGTTTATCTCTCTAAGTTCATACTCTCTTAATCATGATTCTAGTCTAATCTCTTCATAATCTCTCATTCTGTTCCTTAATCTTCTCTAAATCATTTCATTCTCTTAATCTTTCACTTCAAGACTAAAGCAATCTCCACTTGTTTCTATTGCTGTCTGATCTTCCTCAGCAGCTTTACCCTTCAAAGACTCTTCCTTCTCATTGTTTCTCCAAACTCCACACCTTTTTCAGAGTTGTTTTCATCTGTGAGAACCACCCCCACTCATTCCCTCTCTCTTTCTTCTCTTCACGCCTTGCTGTACCAGATTGAAGCAGCTCCATTTTCTTTAGCCTAAAGCAACAACCTTTAGCCAAGATCTTCCCCCAAATGCTTCTAATCTCACACGCCAAGCTTACCAACCAGCTAGACCCCTCTTCTGACCTTGTCAAACACCTAAAGGGACTCCCTTGAAGCTGACTCTCCAAAAGAAACACCAACAGACACAAACTTGAACTTTAAAGGATCTAGCTCTTGAAAAATCTCAAGAACTCTCAAGAACACTCAAGAACATTTAGAAAAAACGAAATCACTCTCTCCTTTTCAAGCAACCTGGCTCTGATACCATAAACACTTTTGTGTTTTAGAGAATGATTCAAACAACCAGAGATAATTAGATTCAAAGATTAAAGAGATTAAGAGATTTTAGTGAGAGAATCAAGAGAGAGACTCAAAACTCCATTAATTATTAAAGATGAGGTTTACAACATACTTATATGAGAGAGACAATCAATTTCGAAATCAATCAGATAAGGTAGAGGTTCAGGGCATGTGTAGTCAAAGAGAGCCATCCAAAAACAGCCAATGGGAGTCTTCACATGCTTGATCCCTTTGGCATCTTTTACTAGATGCTGTCTACTTTACAGCCTGTCTCCAGCCTTATCCAGCCCTAAACCTTATCCAGACTGCTCCTCCCTTATCCATACAGCTCCTTGGTCGTGGCTTACTCTCCAATGTGAGCCAAGGTAACATTCCAAGCTTTAACTTAGTTACCACAGTAAAACCAAAGTTACTGTGGTAACTCCAAAGTTACTGTCTGTCTCAATCCTCATTCTCTATCAATGTAGTCACTCTTTATTACCTAGTCTCAACAGATTCATCCTGGTTTGATTAGAATGACAAACAAGTTGTCATATTCCCAAACAGGAAAACTGGGATCACCTGATTTGAAAGTGGGATAGCTTTTTCATCCTAACTCCTATGAGATTTATTCCACTTCCTAATGATTCTCCACTACTTTATGTATCAAAATCAAGCTTCTAACATCGCGATTCATTCTGGTTTGATTAGAATGACAAAGAAGTTGTCATATTCCCAAACAGGAAAACTGGGATCACCTAATTTGAAAGTGGGATAGCTTCTTCATCCTAACTCCTATGAGATTTATTCCACTTCCTAATGATTCTCCACTACTTTATGTATCAAAATCAAGCTTTTTACATCACGTTTCTTCCTGGTTTGATTAGAATGACAAAGAAGTTGTCATATTCCCAAATAGGAAAACTGGGATCACCTGATTTGAAAGTGGGATAGCTTCTTCATCCTAACTCCTATGAGATTTATTCAACTTCCTAATGAATCTCCACTACTTTATGTATCAAAATCAAGCTTCTTACCTCGCGATTCATCCTGGTTTGATTAGAATGACAAAGAAGTTGTCATATTCCCAAACAGGAAAACTGGGATCACCTAATTTGAAAGTGGGATAGCTTTTTCATCATAACTCCTATGAGATTTATTCCACTTCCTAATGATTCTCCACTACTTTATGTATCAAAATCAAGCTTTTTACATCACGATTCTTCCTGGTTTGATTAGAATGACAAAGAAGTTGTCATATTCCCAAACAGGAAAACTGGGATGACCTGATTTGAAAGTGGGATAGCTTCTTCATCCTAACTCCTATGAGATTTTTTTCCACTTACTTGTGATTTTCAACTACTTTATGTATCAAAATCAAGCTTCTTACATCGCGATTCATCCTAGTTTGATTAGAATGACAAAAAAGTTGTCATATTCCCAAAGAGGAAAACTGGGATCACCTGATTTGAAAGTGGGATAGCTTCTTCATCCTAACTCCTATGAGATTTTTTCCACTTCCTAATGATTCTCCACTACTTTATGTATCAAAATCAAGCTTTTTACATCCCGATTCATTCTGGTTTGATTAGAATGACAAAGAAGTTGTCATATTCCCAAGCAGGAAAACTGGGATCACCTGATTTGAAAGTGGGATAGCTTCTTCATACTAACTCCTATGAGATTTAATAAACTTCCTAATGATTCTCCACTACTTTATGTATCAAAATCAGGTTTCTTACATCGCGATTCATTCTGGTTTGATTAGAATGACAAAGAAGTTGTCGTATTCCCAAACAGGAAAACCGGGATCACCTGATTTGAAAGTGGGATAGCTTCTTCATTCTAATTCCTATGAGATTTATTCCACTTCCTAATGATTCTCCACTACTTTATGTATCAAAATCAAGCTTCTTACATCGTGATTCATTCTGGTTTGATTAGAATGACAAAGAAGTTGTCATATTCCCACACAGGAAAACTGGGATCACCTGATTTGAAATTGGGATAGCTTCTTCATTCTAATTCCTATGAGATTTATTCCACTTCCTAATGATTCTCCACTACTTTATGTATCAAAATCAAGATTCTTCCATCGCGATTCTTCCGGGTTTGATTAGAATGACAAAGAAGTTGTCATATTCCCAAACAGGAAAACTGAGATCACCTGATTTGAAAGTGGGATAGGTTCTTCATCCTAACTCCTATGAGATTTATTCAACTTCCTGGTGATTCTCCAGTACTTTATGTATCAAAATCAAACTTCTTACATCGCGATTCATCCTAATTTGATTAGAATGACAAAGAAGTTGTCATATTCCCAAACAGGAAAACTGGGATCACCTGATTTGAAAGTGGGATAGCTTCTTCATCCTAACTTCTATGAGATTTATTCAACTTCCTGGTGTTTCTCCTGTACTTTATGTATCAAAATCAAGCTTCTTACATCGCGATTCATCTTGGTTTGATTAGAATGACAAAGAAGTTGTCATATTCCCAAACAGGAAAACTGGGATCACCTGATTTGAAAGTGTGATAGCTTCTTCATCCTAACTCCTATGAGATTTATTCCACTTCCTAATGATTATCCACTACTTTATGTATCAAAATCAAGCTTCTTACATCGCGATTCTTCCTGGTTTGATTAGAATGACAAAGAAGTTGTCATATTCCCAAACAGGAAAACTGGGATCACCTGATTTGAAAGTGGGATAGCTTCTTCATCCTAACTCCTATAAGATTTATTCCACTTCCTAATGATTCTCCACTACTTTATGTATCATAATCAAGCTTTTTACATCCCGATTCTTCCTGGTTTGATTAGAATGACAAAGAAGTTGTCATATTCCCAAACAGAACAACTGGGATCACCTGATTTGAAAGTGGGATAGCTTCTTCATCCTAACTCCAATGAGATTTAATAAACTTCCTGGTGATTCTCAACTACTTTATGTATCAAAATCAAACTTCTTACAACGCGATTCTTCCTGGTTTGATTAGAATGACAAAGAAGTTGTCATATTCCCAAAAAGGAAAACTGGGATCACCTGATTTGAAAGTGGGATAGCTTCTTCATCCTAACTCCTATGAGATTTATTCCACTTCCTAATGATTCTCCACTACTTTATGTATCAAAATCAAGCTTCTAACATCACGATTCATTCTGGTTTGATTAGAATGACAAAGAAGTTGTCATATTCCCAAACAGGAAAACTGGGATCACCTAATTTGAAAGTGGGATAGCTTCTTCATCCTAACTCCTATGAGATTTATTCCACTTCCTAATGATTCTCCACTACTTTATGTATCAAAATCAAGCTTTTTACATCACGATTCTTCCTGGTTTGATTACAATGACAAAGAAGTTGTCATATTCCCAAACAGGAAAACTTGGATCACCTGATTTGAAAGTGGGATAGCTTCTTCATCCTAACTCCTATGAGATTTATTCAACTTCCTAATGATTCTCCACTACTTTATGTATCAAAATCAAGCTTCTTACCTCGCGATTCATCCTGGTTTGATTAGAATGAGAAAGAAGTTGTCATATTCCCAAAAAGAAACACTGGGATCACCTGATTTAAAAGTGTGATAGCTTCTTCATCCTAGCTCCTATGAGATTTATTCCACTTCCTAATGATTCTCCACTACTTTATGTATCAAAATCAAACTTCTTACATCGCGATTCATTCTGGTTTGATTAGAATGACAAAGAAGTTGTCATATTCCCAAACAGGAAAACTGGGATCACCTGATTTGAAAGTGGGATAGCTTCTTCATCCTAACTCCTATGAGATTTATTCCACTTCCTAATGATTCTCCACTACTTTAGGTATCAAAATCAAGCTTCTTACATCGCGATTCATCCTGGTTTGATTAGAATGACAAAGAAGTTGTCATATTCCCAAACAGGAAAACTGGGATCACCTGATTTGAAAGTGGGATAGCTTTTTCATCCTAACTCCTATGATATTTATTCCACTTCCTAATGATTCTCCACTACTTTATGTATCAAAATCAAGCTTTTTACATCACGATTATTCCTGGTTTGATTAGAATGACAAAGAAGTTGTCATATTCCCAAACAGGAAAACGGGGATGACCTGATTTGAAAGTGGGATAGCTTCTTCATCCTAACTCCTATGAGATTTTTTTCACTTACTTGTGATTCTCAACTACTTTATGTATCAAAATCAAGCTTCTTACATCGCGATTCATCCTAGTTTGATTAGAATGACAAAGAAGTTGTCATATTCCCAAAGAGGAAAACTGGGATCACCTGATTTGAAAGTGGGATAGCTTCTTCATCCTAACTCCTATGAGATTTTTTCCACTTCCTAATGATTTTCCACTACTTTATGTATCAAAATCAAGCTTCTTATATCGCGATTCATCCTGGTTTGATTAGAATGACAAACAAGTTGTCATATTCCCAAACAGGAAAACTGGGATCACCTGATTTGAAAGTGGGATAGCTTTTTCATCCTAACTCCTATGAGATTTATTCCACTTCCTAATGATTCTCCACTACTTTATGTATCAAAATCAAGCTTTTTACATCACGATTCTTCCTGGTTTGATTAGAATGACAAAGAAGTTGTCATATTCCCAAACAGGAAAACTGGGATGACCTGATTTGAAAGTGGGATAGCTTCTTCATCCTAACTCCTATGAGATTTATTCAACTTCCTAATGAATCTCCACTACTTTATGTATCAAAATCAAACTTCTTACCTCGCGATTCATCCTGGTTTGATTAGAATGACAAAGAAGTTGTCATATTCCCAAACAGGAAAACTGGGATCACCTAATTTGAAAGTGGGATAGCTTTTTCATCCTAACTCCTATGAGATTTATTCCACTTCCTAATGATTCTCCACTACTTTATGTATCAAAATCAAGCTTTTTACATCACGATTCTTCCTGGTTTGATTAGAATGACAAAGAAGTTGTCATATTCCCAAACAGGAAAACTGGGATGACCTGATTTTAAAGTGGGATAGCTTCTTCATCCTAACTCCTATGAGATTTTTTTCCACTTACTTGTGATTTTCAACTACTTTATGTATCAAAATCAAGCTTCTTACATCGTGATTCATCCTAGTTTGATTAGAATGACAAAAAAGTTGTCATATTCCCAAAGAGGAAAACTGGGATCACCTGATTTGAAAGTGGGATAGCTTCTTCATCCTAACTCCTATGAGATTTTTTCCACTTCCTAATGATTCTCCACTACTTTATGTATCAAAATCAAGCTTTTTACATCCCGATTCATTCTGGTTTGATTAGAATGACAAAGAAGTTGTCATATTCCCAAGCAGGAAAACTGGGATCACCTGATTTGAAAGTGGGATAGCTTCTTCATACTAACTCCTATGAGATTTAATAAACTTCCTGGTGATTCTCAACTACTTTATGTATCAAAATCAAACTTCTTACATCGCTATTCTTCCTGGTTATAAGATTTATAGAAAGAGTTAGAGTGATTTAGAGAATAAGAGAATGAGATTGGATTATGAAAAAGATTAGTGAAGAATCATGATGAACACTCAAGAACAAGAGAGAGAGAATGACTCAAACTGTGTAATCTTTTATTAATGACATGAGTTGATATATATACAAGGAGAGAGAGCTAGGGTTTGCGAGAATCAGATAGGTTAAGCATGTGTAGTCAAAGGGAGAAGGAGCGCCCATTTCAAACTCTCCAATGGGAGGCTTTACACGCTTTTGGCATCAAGGCATCTTGGACAAGATCCTTTCCTCTTTACAGCTGTGCCAGCCTGTCTTGGACTTCCTTTTCTTCCTGTTCAACGGTCTGATCCATAGGTGCAAGCTCAGGTAACTTCTCTTTCACTTTCCTTTTACTCGGGTGATCATAAGTTCCCTTTGGTCGAGTTAAGGTCGACCATGGTCCGTCCAGACTGTACGGCCTGTACGGCCATGTACGGTCTTGTACGGCCTGGTCGATCCTCTCTCCCAAAACTCACCCAAGCTGAACCTTCTCTCATGTTCTCCAACTCCTCCTCTCTTCTCTTCTTATACTCAGCTCATTTCAACACTCCCCCTCAAGCTTGATCTTGGTGATTGATCAAGCTTGGAAACCATGAAATCTTCCTCATTAAAAACCTCACCAAGGAAAACCCATTGGGACAAAACCTTGATGAGGGAAAAAGAGTAAAGAGCCCATGGTTAAGGGAACTCAGCTACTTGTTGTGAGATCAATAAGCCCTAGCCTGATGTGGATGGACTCCATGGTCTTTTGCCTTGCAGCTTTGGTGAAGACATCAGCTAACTGATCTTCACTTCTGGTATAGCATGGCAAGATCACTCCCAAGACTATCATCTGCCTCACCTTATGACAATCCACTTCAATGTGCTTGGTTCTTTCATGAAACACCGAGTTGGAGGCTATGTGGATGGCGGCTTGGTTATCACAATGCATAGTCATAGGTGTAGCTTGCTCAATTCCCAAATGCTTCAAGATCCCCTTGATCCATACCAACTCGTTGGTGAGCTTCAGCATTGCCCTATACTCAGCCTCAGCACTTGAGCACGATACCACCTTCTGCTTCTTGCTCTTCCATGTCACTAGATTTCCTCCAATGAAGGTGCAATAGCCTGTGGTTGATCTCCTATCAGCTCGATCACCAGCCCAATCAGCATCACAGTACCCAACGTCTTCAGTACTCCTGTTGCATCCTAACCAGACTCCTAGACCGGCTGATCCATTCAGATACATCAAGAGCCTCTCCACCATGCGCCAATGATGTTCCTTTGGTACTTGCATGTGTTGGCTTACCTGATTCACAGCAAAACAAATATCACGACGTGTGATTGTTAAGTATATGAGCTTACCCACTAGCTTCCTATAAAGCTTGGGATCATGGAACAGCTTGCTGTCCTCAAGCTCCCCCTCACGTGGAACCTTATACCCATCCTCCATGGGCATTTTGGCTATCTTCCCTCCTAGCACACCTGCATCTTTCAAAAGATCAAGTGCATACTTTCTTTGAGACATGAATAGGCCTTCCTTGGATCTACATATCTCAATCCCAAGGAAGTATTTCATTTCTCCCAAGTCTTTGATTTCAAAAACAGATTTGAGAAACTCTTTTGTTTCTCTTATCCCAACCTTATCACTACCTGTTATGATGATATCATCAACATACACAAGTAGACAGATGATACCTGATGGAGTAGTAAGAGTGAAGAGAGTGTGGTCCAACTCAGACTTCCTGAAGCCACGCCCATTCAGAGTGGTGCTGAGTTTGTTGTACCAGGCTCTAGGGGATTGTTTCAAACCATAGATAGCCTTCTTTAGTCTTAGAACATTCCCAGGCTTCACAAGACCTTCTAAGCCTGGTGGAGGATACATATAGACTTCATCTTCTAACTCTCCTTGAAGGAATGCATTCTTCACATCCATCTGCCACAACTCCCACTCAAGATTCACAGCCAAGGACAATACTATCCTGATGGTGTGTAACTTAGCAACAGGAGCAAATGTATCTATGTAGTCCTCTCCATATGTTTGAGTGTATCCTCTAGCCACCAATCTTGTCTTTCTCCTATCAATCTGTCCATTTGGCAAGTACTTGATGGTGAATATCCATCTACTTGTAACAGCCCTCTTCCCCTTTGGGAGTTCACTTTCAAACCAAGTGTCATTCTTAATCATTGCATTTGCTTCATCTCCAACCGACTCCTTCCATTCCTCATGCATCATAGCCTCTTCATATGATCTTGGCACAAAGCTCTCATCTAAGCTTGTCATGAAGGCGCAATGATCAGATGGGAAATGGGCAAAGGAACACACTGCTTGGGAGGGATGCTCCACAGCCTGGGCATTGTAGTACACTCTCGTGTTTACCCAGTTGGAAGCATCCTTCTTCAACCGTGTGCTTCTCCTTAGTGGTGCTTCAGCCGGGACATTATCCCTTGATGAGACTGAGACTGGTTCAGTTTCTTCTTGCTGTTCTTCTTGCTGTTGCACATTGTCTTCCTCTTCTTGTAAACTTTGTTCAGGTTCTGGTTCACCCATTGCCTCAACCCCTTCATCTTGCATCATCACACACTGATCAGGGTCTCTCAAGCCTTCTTCTGGATGGCTTGCTTCTTCAGTTTCATTCCCCCTCTCATGATTAGAGTGGGATGTTCCTTCAGCTTCAGGAGAACTAGATGTGTTCCGTCCTCCTTGATCCTGGGTTAGATTGATCCCAAGACCTTCCAATATGATCCTAAGGCTCGCAGCCTTATCAGAATCCCGAGATAGATCTTTCAAATCCTCCCAGCTCCGCTCTTCATAGTATCCCTTACTCTCCATGAATTTTACTTCTCTAGATACATGTACTCTTCTTGTCTTTGGATCAATGCACTTGTATCCCTTCTGAGATGATGAGTATCCAATGAACATAGTTCTTATACTCTTTGGCTCAAGCTTGTTTCTCATCTCTCCCGGTACCATCACATAGCTTACACAACCAAACACTCTCAAGTGGTTTAGGGATGGCTTGATCTTGTTAAGAACTTCAAATGGAGACTGATCTTGCAACACTCTGGTCGGTATCCTATTAATCAGATAGCACGCAGACATGACTGCATCACTCCAATACCTCTTAGGAACATTGCTTTGAAACATCATGGACCGAGCAACTTCCATAAGATGTCGGTTCTTCCTTTCTGCCACACCATTCTGCTGAGGAGTATAGGGACAACTAGTTTGGTGAAGAATCCCATGCTGAGCTAAGTGTTGCTTGAATAATCTGCTTGTATACTCACCACCATTATCAGATCTGAAAATCTTAAGCTTTGCATTATATTGGTTAGTCACATAGCATTGAAAGTTCTTAAATGCTTCAAGCACACTATCTTTTGTTTTAATGAGTGTTATCCAGGTGTATTTAGATTTTTCATCAATGAATGTTACAAAGTACTTATAACTTTCTCTAGATAAACAAGGGGCAGTCCATACATCAGAATGCACAAGATCAAAACAGTTTTCATAAATAGTACTAGACTTTTGGAAAACAGTTCTACAATGTTTACCCAATATACATGCTTCACATTCATTATTTTTAAACATAACACCTGGTAACATTAAGTTCAAAGCTCTAACATGAGGATGGCCTAGTCTAGCATGCCACAATGCATTATTTTTTAAAGCAGAAACAGATTGAAACGAGTAACTAAGGTTAGAAACAGGAGCAATGTCTTCAAGCATATAGAGATCTCCTTTGGTTACTCCTTTTCCAATCAACTTATGACTCTCAATATCCTGAAACTTCACATCATTAGGACTAAAGATAACATTGCAATGTAAATCAGTAGTGCATTTCTTGACAGATAATAGATTAGATGTAAATTCAGGCATATAGAAAGCTTTAGACTCCTTATCAAATACTTTCAGGTTTCCTATTCCTTTTATTGCTATCCTATCACCATTTGCAATCATAACATGACCAGTAGTTGGTTCTATATCTTTTATAAGACTAGTGTCACTTATCATATGATGAGAGGCACCAGAATCCACAATTAAAGGTTTAATCATGTTTTGAACAGCAAATCCACTTGGTGATTCAATTCTAGCAATAGATGTTCTAGGGATTTTCAGTTCAGTTTCTATGTTTTCAAGACTCCTAGGTATACTACACGCAGCATATGAGTATCCTAGAGTATGAGTAAGAGAACTACCATTGTCCTTGAGAGCCTTGATGAGGGCATCAATGTCAGAACGTCTGATCATCTCATGCTCCATACTGCTCTTCCCGGACGTGTGCTGAGATGCCATAGCCTTGACATCACTCTCCTCAGCTCTCACACCAGCACCATTGCTTCCCCTTGATGATCCGGCCTCACTTGATTCAGCTGAGAGATGAGCCCTTCCTTCTCGGTCCTTAACAAACTTGGATGGCTTGAGGTTGGGATGGAGGATCCAGCATTGACTCCTCTTGTGCCCTGGCTTCTTGCAGTGGTCACAGTTGCCACCAAACTTCCTCTCATCTCCTTTATACGCCGCCTTGTTTGCTTGGACCGTCTCAACCTGATTCGCCGAGGTCATCTCCCCCTTTCCACCAAACAGGCCAAGAGAATCATCCTCCTTTTGTAGCTGTGCGCACACATCATCAAAGGACGGGAGCTTCGGGGACCTCAGCATATGCTTTATCACATCCTTGTAAACCGGATTCAGTGTCAATAACAAGCCAAACACTTGGTCTTGCTCACGCCTCTCCATAAGCGTAGCCTCATCATTGGTATTTGGCCTCAACATCTCTAGTTCAGACCACAAGGCCCTGAACTTTCCCAAGTGTTTAGTGAACTCCTCCTCTTCTTGCATCAGTGTGTTGATAGCTCTCTTTACTTCAAACACCCGGCTCAGATTGGAGATGTTGCCATACACTTTCTGAAGCGTCTCCCACAACGCCTTTGGGGTCTCGCAGTAGCTATATGCCTCCAAGATTGAAGCTTCAAGTGACCCTTGCAACACAGCCAACACCTTTAGGTCCTCTTGCGCCCACTTCTCTTGATCGGCTACAACTATCTCCGTGGATCCTCCATCTATAGCAACTGGTTTTGGGACTCCATCTGTGACATGACCCCATAAACCCTTGCTCCCAATGACTGTCTTCACCAGCCGTGACCAAAGCAGGTAGTTTCCACCACCTTTTAATGTAACCGGAACCGCCAGCACCTTGTTTCCTTCCATCTTGTCTTGCATAACTCAGATCGTGATCTTGTACTGAACTGAAGCTGAAGATTTGCGGAATGAACACACCAGGCTATGAGGAACCTGGCTCTGATACCATATAAGATTTATAGAAAGAGTTAGAGTGATTTAGAGAATAAGAGAATGAGATTGGATTATGAAAAAGATTAGTGAAGAATCATGATGAACACTCAAGAACAAGAGAGAGAGAATGACTCAAACTGTGTAATCTTTTATTAATGACATGAGTTGATATATATACAAGGAGAGAGAGCTAGGGTTTGCGAGAATCAGATAGGTTAAGCATGTGTAGCAAAGGGAGAAGGAGCGCCCATTTCAAACTGTCCAATGGGAGGCTTTACACGCTTTTGGCATCAAGGCATCTTGGACAAGATCCTTTCCTCTTTACAGCTGTGCCAGCCTGTCTTGGACTTCCTTTTCTTCCTGTTCAACGGTCTGATCCATAGGTGCAAGCTCAGGTAACTTCTCTTTCACTTTCCTTTTACTCGGGTGATCATAAGTTCCCTTTGGTCGAGTTAAGGTCGACCATGGTCCGTCCAGACTGTACGGCCTGTACGGCCATGTACGGTCTTGTTCGGCCTGGTCGATCCTCTCTCCCAAAACTCACCCAAGCTGAACCTTCTCTCATGTTCTCCAACTCCTCCTCTCTTCTCTTCTTATACTCAGCTCATTTCAACACTGGTTTGATTAGAATTACAATGAAGTTGTCATATTCCCAAAAAGAAAAACTGGGATCACCTGATTTAAAAGTGTGATAGCTTCTTCATCCTAGCTCCTATGAGATTTATTCCACTTCCTAATGATTCTCCACTACTTTATGTATCAAAATCAAACTTCTTACATCGCGATTCATTCTGGTTTGATTAGAATGACAAATAAGTTGTCATATTCCCAAACAGGAAAACTGGGATCACCTGATTTGAAAGTGGGATAGCTTCTTCATCCTAACTCCTATGAGATTTATTCCACTTCCTAATGATTCTCCACTACTTTAGGTATCAAAATCAAGCTTCTTACATCGCGATTCATCCTGGTTTGATTAGAATGACAAAGAAGTTGTCATATTCCCAAACAGGAAAACTGGGATCACCTGATTTGAAAGTGGGATAGCTTTTTCATTCTAACTCCTATGATATTTATTCCACTTCCTAATGATTCTCCACTACTTTATGTATCAAAATCAAGCTTTTTACATCACGATTCTTCCTGGTTTGATTAGAATGACAAAGAAGTTGTCATATTCCCAAACAGGAAAACTGGGATCACCTGATTTGAAAGTGGGATAGCTTCTTCATCCTAACTCCTATGAGATTTTTTCCACTTACTTGTGATTCTCAACTACTTTATGTATCAAAATCAAGCTTCTTACATCGCGATTCATCCTAGTTTGATTAGAATGATAAAGAATTTGTCATATTCCCAAAGAGGAAAACTGGGATCACCTGATTTGAAAGTGGGATAGCTTCTTCATCCTAACTCCTATGAGATTTTTTCCACTTCCTAATGATTCTCCACTACTTTATGTATCAAAATCAAGCTTTTTACATCCCGATTCATTCTGGTTTGATTAGAATGACAAAGAAGTTGTCATATTCCCAAGCAGGAAAACTGGGATCACCTGATTTGAAAGTGGGATAGCTTCTTCATCCTAACTCCTATGAGATTTATTCCACTTCCTAATGATTATTCACTACTTTATGTATCAAAATCAAGCTTCTTACATCGCGATTCATTCTGGTTTGATTAGAATGACAAAGAAGTTGTCATATTCCCAAACAGGAAAACTGGGATCACCTGATTTGAAAGTGGGATAGCTTCTTTATCCTAACTCCTATGAGATTTATTCCACTTCCTAAAGATTCTCCACTACTTTATGTATCAAAATCAAGCTTTTTACATCCCGATTCATTCTGGTTTGATTAGAATGACAAAGAAGTTGTCATATTCCCAAGAAGGAAAACTGGGATCACCTGATTTGAAAGTGGGATAGCTTCTTCATCCTAACTCCTATGAGATTTATTCCACTTCCTAATGATTCTCCACTACTCTATGTATCAAAATCAAACTTCTTACATCACGATTCTTCCTGGTTTGATTAGAATGACAGTGAAGTTGTCATATTCCCAAACAGGAAAACTGGGATCACCTGATTTGAAAGTGTGATAGCTTCTTCATCCTAACTCCTATGAGATTTATTCCACTTCCTAATGATTCTCCACTACTTTATGTATCAAAATCAAACTTCTTACATCGCGATTCATTCTGGTTTGATTAGAATGACAAAGAAGTTGTCATATTCCCAAACAGGAAAACTGCGATCACCTGATTTGAAAGTGGAATAGCTTCTTCATCCTAACTCCTATGAGATTTATTCCACTTCCTAATGATTATTCACTACGATATGTATCAAAATCAAGCTTCTTACATCGCGATTCATTCTGGTTTGATTAGAATGACAAAGAAGTTGTCATATTCCCAAACAGGAAAACTGGGATCACCTGATTTGAAAGTGGGATAGCTTTTTCATCCTAACTCCTATGAGATTTATTCCACTTCCTAATGATTCTCCACTACTTTATGTATCAAAATCAAGCTTTTTACATCACGATTATTCCTGGTTTGATTAGAATGACAAAGAAGTTGTCATATTCCCAAACAGGAAAACTGGGATGACCTGATTTAAAGTGGGATAGCTTCTTCATCCTAACTCCTATGAGATTTATTCCACTTCCTAATGATTCTCCACTACTTTATGTATCAAAATCAAGCTTTTTACATCACGATTCTTCCTGGTTTGATTAGAATGACAAAGAAGTTGTCATATTCCCAAACAGGAAAACTGGGATGACCTGATTTGAAAGTGGGATAGCTTTTTCATCCTAACTCCTATGAGATTTATTCCACTTCCTAATGATTCTCCACTACTTTATGTATCAAAATCAAGCTTTTTACATCACGATTCTTCCTGGTTTGATTAGAATGACAAAGAAGTTGTCATATTCCCAAACAGGAAAACTGGGATGACCTGATTTGAAAGTGGGATAGCTTCTTCATCCTAACTCCTATGAGATTTTTTTCCACTTACTTGTGATTTTCAACTACTTTATGTATCAAAATCAAGCTTCTTACATCGCGATTCATCCTAGTTTGATTAGAATGACAAAAAAGTTGTCATATTCCCAAAGAGGAAAACTGGGATCACCTGATTTGAAAGTGGGATAGCTTCTTCATCCTAACTCCTATGAGATTTTTTCCACTTCCTAATGATTCTCCACTACTTTATGTATCAAAATCAAGCTTTTTACATCCCGATTCATTCTGGTTTGATTAGAATGACAAAGAAGTTGTCATATTCCCAAGCAGGAAAACTGGGATCACCTGATTTGAAAGTGGGATAGCTTCTTCATACTAACTCCTATGAGATTTAATAAACTTCCTGGTGATTCTCAACTACTTTATGTATCAAAATCAAACTTCTTACATCACTATTCTTCCTGGTTTGATTAGAATTACAATGAAGTTGTCATATTCCCAAAAAGAAAAACTGGGATCACCTGATTTAAAAGTGTGATAGCTTCTTCATCCTAGCTCCTATGAGATTTATTCCACTTCCTAATGATTCTCCACAACTTTATGTATCAAAATCAAACTTCTTACATCGCGATTCATTCTGGTTTGATTAGAATGACAAAGAAGTTGTCATATTCCCAAACAGGAAAACTGCGATCACCTGATTTGAAAGTGGAATAGCTTCTTCATCCTAACTCCTATGAGATTTATTCCACTTCCTAATGATTATTCACTACTTTATGTATCAAAATCAAGCTTCTTACATCGCGATTCATTCTGGTTTATGAGATTTAAGGATGTAAATGATTATCTGAGTTTAGAAAGGATTATAGAAGGAGAATAAGAGATTAAGAGACAGATTAGAGACTAATGGAGAATCATAATGAAATGAGTAAAGAGAGAGATTGTTTAGAACTGTCTAATCTTTATTAATGGATGAGATTACATATATATAGGTCCATACACTTAGGGTTTTCGAACTCATAAAGATAAGTAAGCATGTAGAGTCAAAGGGGAGCCTAAGCTTTAATTTGAACCGGCCAATGAGTGTCTCCACACGTTTGGAGCATCTTCTTGATCCAAGACTAGATGCTCTTCCTTTCCAGCTCTTGCCAGCCTGTCCTAGCTGTCAAGCCGCGTCTCCCTTATCCTCTCAACGTTCGGATAAGGCCTTGGCCGAGTGTAACTTAAGCTCAGTACATAGAAGTTACTTGGATAGTTACTTGGTCTCTTTTACCTTGTACGGATGATCACTTGTACGGCCTGGTACGGCCTCTCCGTCCGTACCATCTCTATCAACCCATTCCCCCTCTTAACTCCTTTGCTCTCTTTATGTTCTCAACTCCTTTGTGTCTTTACTTCAAATGTATCAACTCATCTCAACACTCCCCCTCAAGCTTAGCTTTGTGAAAGTCTAAGCTTGGATGGCTATGAGATCTTCCTCATTAAAAACCTCACCAAGGAAAACCCATTGGGACAAAACCTTGATGAGGGAAAAAGAGTAAAGACCTCACAGCCAAGAGGATCAGCTCCTTCTCTTCCCAAGATCAATGAGGCCCAACCTGATATGAATGGACTCCATTGTCTTCTGTCTTGCAGCCTTGGTGAACACATCAGCCAACTGATCTTCACTCCTCGTGTAACATGGCAAGATGACTCCTAGAATGATCATTTGCCTCACCTTGTGGCAATCAACTTCAATGTGCTTGGTTCTCTCATGAAACACCGAGTTGGATGCAATGTGAATGGCTGCTTGGTTATCACAATGCATTGTCATTGGCGTGGCTTGATCAATCTCCAAATGCTTCAAGATGCCTTTGATCCACACCAACTCGTTGGTAAGCTTCAGCATAGCTCTATACTCAGCTTCTGCACTTGAGCAAGAGACCACCTTCTGCTTCTTACTCTTCCATGTCACCAAGTTGCCTCCAATGAATGTGCAATAGCCTGTGGTTGATCTCCTGTCTGCTCTATCACCAGCCCAATCTGCATCACAGTATCCAACCACTTCAGTGCTTCCATTGCAACCCATCCATACTCCTTGATCAGGTGAGCCGTTGAGATACATCAAGATCCTCTCCACCATGCGCCAATGATGCTCCTTAGGAACTTGCATGTGTTGACTCACCTGATTCACAGCAAAACAAATGTCAGGTCTAGTTATGGTAAGATAAATCAATTTGCCAACTAGTTTTCTATAGAGTTTAGGATCCTGATAAGGTTTGCTGTCTTCAATCTCCCCCTCTCGTGGGACTTTGTAACCATCCTCCATAGGCATCCATGCTGTCTTGCCTCCATAAGCACCTGCACCTTTCAAAAGATCAAGTGTATACTTCCTTTGGGACATGAATAAACCTTCCTTGGATCTACATATCTCAATTCCAAGAAAGTATTTCATTTCTCCCAAATCTTTAATCTCAAACATGGATTTAAGGAACTCCTTGGTTGCTATGATACCTTCCTTATCACTTCCTGTGATAATGATATCATCAACATACACAAGAAGTGCAATCATACCTGAGGGAGTCGTGAGTGTGAAGAGAGTGTGGTCTAGTTCAGACTTCTTGAAGCCTCGGCCATTCAGAGTAGTGCTCAGCTTGTTGTACCAAGCTCTTGGTGATTGCTTCAGCCCATAGATAGCTTTCTTTAATCTCAACACATTCCCTCTCTTCACTAAGTGTTCCAGGCCTGGAGGTGGATGCATATATACTTCATCCTCAAGTTCACCTTGTAGGAATGCATTCTTCACATCCATTTGCCATAACCCCATCCAAGATTCACAGCCAAGCTTAATACAATCCGTATTGTATGTAGTTTAGCTACTGGTGCAAAGGTTTCTATGTAATTTTCTCCATAAGTTTGAGTGAAACCTCTTGCTACTAGCCTTGACTTCTTCCTTTCAACCTTTCCATCAGCCTTATACTTGATTGTGAATATCCATTTACTACTCACAGCCTTCTTCCCTTTTGGTAACTCACTTTCATACCATGTATCATTCTTGATCATGGCTCCTGCCTCAGCTCCAACTGATTCCTTCCATTCTTTATCCATGATACCTTCTTCATAGCTTCTTGGAATATAGTTCTCATCCAAGTTAACCATGAATGCACAATGTTCTTCAGGGTATTGAGCAAAGGAACACACAACTTGAGAAGGATGCTCCACAGCTTGGGCATTGTAGTACACTCGCGTGTTTACCCAAGAGGAAGGATCCTTTCTAAGCCTTGTGCTTCTCCTCAATACTGGTTGTTCTTGCACTTGAACTGGCTCATCTTGTGTATGCGGTTCTTGTGCTTCACTTTGATGTTCTTCATCTCCTCGGTCTTGCTCACCTTGATGATGAGAACCTGAGTTGAACTCTTCTCCTTCTTCACTCAAGCCGACTCCTTCTTGGCCATTTTCTTGAGTTTCAGGTTCACTTCCCCCCTCATGATCAAGGTGAGGTGTTTGAGCAGCTCTACTTGGTTCAGTTGAGCTCTCTTCTGGTTGTCCACTTCTTGTGGACTGATTCTGGTTCATCTTGATACCGAGACCTTCCAAAATAATCCTTAAGACTCCAGCCTTATCTGATGTAAGATCCCTCAAGTCTTCTTGATTCTTCTCTTCATAGTATCCTCTTTCTTCAATAAACTTCACGTCTCTAGATACAAGTACCCTTCTAGCTTCTGGATCATAACACTTATATCCTTTTTGAGTTGTTGAGTAGCCAATGAACATTGCCTTTCTGCTTCTTGCTTCTAGCTTGTTCCTCAATGTTGAAGCTTACATGATCCAAGAGAGCTTGGTGGTTATTCTAGAAGAGGAAGCAACCTGTTGAGAAGTATGATGAAGGATGAAGAAGCAATGTCCTAGGCGGCTTCAAGTGTTGAGGTGATTGGAGAGTGGCTGAAGCATCCTCATGTAGCTCAAGCAACAAGGTGGCGACTCTATAAGAAGAAGAAGCAGCCAAGACTCAGTAAGGAAAGTTGTATCTCCAAGAAGAGGCTGATCTGGTGTGTCCGAGCACTTCAACCTAACAAGAGGTTAGGTGAAAGGGGGAGAGACCAAGATTAGGCAGTAAGGAGAGTACAAGTCGTGGGATGATTGTAGAGGCCATGATCCAGAGTCTTTGTGTCCCTTACATTGTTGGTAAGGCACAAAGACTCACTGGCCAATCCCTAGGCCTTGGAGACTTTACTCTTTTTCCCTCATCAAGGTTTTGTCCCAAAGGGTTTTCCTTGGTGAGGTTTTTAATGAGGAAGTTCTTCAAGGTTCCAAGCTTGACTTAGGATCAGCTAGAGTCAAGCTTGAGGGGGAGTGTTAACTTGAAAAGAAGAAGTGGAGAAGCAAAAGTGATGAGTTGAGTTGGTGCTTGTGCAAAGACATGGCAAGATCTTCAGAGGTTGTATGTTAAGGCTTTGGGAGAGTCTTAAGGCTTCAGAAGTGGTCTGATGAGTGTGCAAAGATAGGGTTAAGTCCAGGAGGGACTTAGACACCATTTAGAGAAGATTTGGGTCAGACAGTAACTCCAAAGTTACCACAGTAACTTTGGAGAGTTACCACAGTAAGATTGGATAAGTTTGGGCAAGTGAACTCGTTGGCTGATTGTGTGAAGAAGCAAATGAGTGAATCTGATGGTTGGGGGCGTCCTGGTCATTCTCTAAGTCTTGGGACCACTTGTGGATAAGAGACCGGCTGGCTGATGCTGTAAAGGGAAGATAGGCTTGACTATGAATCTGGACAGTAACATGGGAAGATGAAGAGGAGCCTAAGGAGAGCCAATCAGGAAGCAGCCCTTGCCTTGACCAGTTTGAATTAACCAATCAGCACACATCACTCAGATTACAACAAGACCAACTCATCCTCACCATCCATTCCTCTTAAGTTATTTCTATCCATTAGATATAGGTTTATGAGTTTGCAAGAGTGTAAAACCTATATAAAGACCCTCATGGGCGTGTGTAACTCTCTTAAGAGTGTATGGGGGGTTTCCCCATCTCCTTCATAATTATAAAAGTGTGTTCTTGATCAGATTCCCTTAATCTACCCCTTTCTTAGTCTCTAATCTCTTAATCTCTCAAAGTCTCTTTGTTTCTGATTCAAGTTCATGCTAGTTTCATCAGACCTCTTATTCAACTAGTTCAAGACCTTATCTTTGCCTTTAATGGCTTTTCATACACATACACAGCCAGAGCTCTCAAATCTCACACTCAACTCTCCTGGTACCAACACATAGCATAAGCATCCAAACACTCTCGTGTATGCCAAGGATGGCTTGCGCTTGTTTAGTACTTCAAATGGTGCTTGATCCTTCAACACCCTTGTAGGCATTCGGTTGATTAGATAGCAAGCAGTGGATACAGCATCACTCCAGAATCTCTTAGGTACATTGGCTTGGAACATTAATGCCCGAGCCACCTCCATCAAGTGCCTGTTCTTCCTCTCAGCTACACCATTCTGTTGTGGTGTGTAGGGACAGCTTGTTTGATGAAGTATTCCATGATGATCTAGATGACTTTTGAACGCATAGCTTGTGTACTCTCCTCCATTATCTGATCTCAAAATTTTAATCTTAGCATGATAATGGTTAGTCACATAAGCTTGAAAGTTCTTAAATGCATCTATCACCCTATCTTTTGATGGAATTAGTGTTAACCAGGTGTATATAGATTTTTCATCAATGAATGTGACCAAATACTTATGATTGTCTCTAGAGAAACTAGGTGCAGTCCACACATCAGTATGAATCAAATCAAAGCAATTTTCATAAACAGTAGATGTTCTTGGAAACACATTCTTACAATGCTTGCCTAAAATGCAAGCTTCACACTTATCATTTTCAAAAACCACACCTGGTAACATCAAGTTTAAAGCCCTCTCATGGGGATGACCTAGTCTAGCATGCCACAATGCATTTTTATTCAAACTAGAAGCAGAAGTAAATGAGCAGTTATGATTGGAAACAGGATCAAGCTTCTCAAGCATGTATAACTCTCCCTTTGTCACTCCTTTTCCAATCAATTGGCTGCTCTCAATATCCTGAAACTTCACATCATTAGGACTGAATATAACATTGCAATTCAAATCAGTAGTGCATTTCTTAACTGAAAGTAGATTTGATGTGAATTCAGGAATATAAAATGCTCTAGTGTTCTTATCAAATAGCTTTAAGTTTCCTATTCCCTTAATAGGTATCTTATCTCCATTTGCAATCATCACACATCCATTAGTAGGTTCTATATCTTTAATCAGGTTGGTGTCACTAATCATATGATGAGATGCACCTGAATCTATAATCAATGGTTTGGATGCATTGCTTGAAAGATTAAGAGAATGAAATGATTTAGAGAAGATTAAGGAACAGAATGAGAGATTATGAAGAGATTAGACTAGAATCATGATTAAGAGAGTATGAACTTAGAGAGATAAACTCAGAACTGTATGTTTTATTATTAATGACAAGAGTTACAATATATAGTGTGAGATCATAAGAGTTTTCGAAATCAAAGAGCTAAGCTAAGCATGTGAAGTCAACAAGGAGAGGATAAGCTTTCTTTAGACCGGCCAATCAGCTTCTCCACATGCTTGGAGTATCTGGCATCTTGGACCAAGATGCTCTTGCCTTTCCAGCTGTGCCAGCCTGTCAAGCCGCGCCTCTTCTTATCCTCCAACGGTCTGATCCATCAGCCAAAGCCTCTCCTTTCCACATGAGTTACTCGGGTAACTTCTTGTGACCGTGTGGTCGAGGTTTCACTTATCTGAATGTGTACGGACCGTACGGCCTTGTACGGCCTTGTACGGTCAGGCCATTGTGAACCTCTCCCATCACACCAATGCTTAACATACTCCCTTCAGTCTTAACCCCCTTTGTGCTTCACATCTTTATACTTAACTCTTCAACACTCCCCCTCAAGCTTAGCTTTGTGAAGTCTAAGCTTGGACACTATGAGATCTTCCTCATTAAAAACCTCACCAAAGAAAACCCATTGGGACAAAACTTTGATGAGGGAAAAAGAGTAAAGACCTCATAGTAAGGGGCTCAGCTCCTAGGTGAAAGATCAATGAGTCCCAACCTGATGTAGATGGACTCCATTGTCTTCATCCTTGCCGCTTTTGTGAACACATCAGCCAGTTGATCCTCACTCCTTGTATAGCATGGCAGAATCACTCCCAAGACTATCATCTGCCTCACCTTGTGACAATCCACTTCAATGTGCTTGGTTCTCTCATGGAAGACTGAGTTGGAGGCAATGTGGATTGCGGCTTGGTTATCACAATGCATTGTCATTGGCGCCACTTGCTCAATCTCAATGTGCTTCAAGATCCCCTTGATCCATACCAACTCATTAGTGAGCTTCAGCATTGCTCTATACTCTGCCTCCGCACTAGAACATGAGACCACCTTCTGCTTCTTGCTCTTCCAAGTCACAAGGTTCCCTCCAATGAAGGTGCAGTAGCCGGTTGTAGATCTTCTGTCTGCTCTATCTCCAGCCCAATCTGCATCACAGTAGCCAACAACTTCTGTACTCCCATTGCATCCCATCCAGACTCCTTAAACTGGTGATCCGTTGAGGTAGCTTAGCACTCTATCTACCATTCTCCAATGGTGATCCTTTGGAGCTTGCATGTGTTGACTCACCTGATTCACAGCAAAGCAGATATCAGGTCGTGTGATTGTTAGGTAGATTACCCACTAGCTTCCTATAAAGCTTAGGTGTTGAGATGAGGAGTTGATATGAAGGCTTAGAGAGGCTTGGGTAATGAAAGGGATGAGGAGATGAAGCTCAGGTTGAAGTGAGAGACGCATTGGGAGAATGGTACGGATGGTACAAACCGTACGGATCAGTTCAACCAAGATCACTTGGGTCTCGACCTTTCTTCACATTCTGAAGTGGTGCAAACTTAGGGTGAAGTGTACGGAGTTACCATGTCCGTACCATCTGAAGTTACCACGGTAAATAGGAGGTTGAACAACAAGAAGGAGGGAAAGGCCAAAGACACTTATGCAAAGGGAAGGTCACGGCCAAAGAAAGGAGATGACCGTTTATGGATAAGAGGAGGCGCGGCTTTACAGCTGGGACAGGCTGTAAAGGTGTTTGGCATCTGATCCAAGATGCCAAAGGGATCAAACGTGTGATGGCCCCTATTGGACGGATTAAAAACCGGCCAGCTCTTACCATTTGACTTCACATGCTTAAGCTACCTTAACCCATTTCGAAAACCCTATGTCCTCTAAGTATAAATATGTAATCTCCTCATTAATAAGAGATCAGACAGTTCTATCCAATTGATTACTCTACTTGTTCCATAATGATTCCTTATTAGTCATCTAATCACATAATCATCTCCTTATTCATCCTAAATCATTCTACTCTTTCACATACAAACTCAGATTATCTAAAACTTATATGGTATCAGAGCCAGGTTCTAAAGAATCTGAGTTCTTATTTTGAGACACTGAAGAACAGAGTTGAAGCTTTGAAGCCATCCGAGGAAGATCAAAGCTCAAGGTTGTTCATTTGGAGTGTGCGCGAGTTCTAAACAAGTTAAGGTCCATCCATACAAGAGTCATCCGTTTAAAGCTCCATCCCTCTCAAGTTTTTGAAGTTAAGCTGTGATAAGATGGAGAACATGAAGATGAAAGTGGCGATTACCTTCAAGGGAAGCAACTACTTGGTTTGGTCCCGGCTGGTGAAGACAACCATTGGGAGTAAGGGCTTGTGGAGTCATATCACAACCGGTGAAGCTCCAAAGCTCATTACTCAGGAAGAAGACCAAGAGGGGGTCTCAGTTGATGCTGTAGATAAGTGGCAGCAGGAAGACATGGTGGTGATGTCTGTTCTTCATGGGTCGTTGGAGCCAGCGATATTGGAGGCATACAGCTACTGTGAGACAGCCAAGGAGCTGTGGGACACCTTGAAGAAGGTGTATGGGAACATTTCGAACCTGAGCCGTGTCTTTGAGGTAAAGCAAGCTATCAACAACCTTGCACAAGAAGACATGGAGTTCACCAAGCATTTGGGAAGATTCAGGGCGTTGTGGTCAGAGCTAGAGATGTTGAGGCCGAGTACAACTGATCCAGATCAGTTGAATGAGAGGCGGGAGCAAGACAAGGTGTTTGGCTTGCTGCTCACACTAAACCCGGCCTACAACAGTCTCATCAAGCACATGTTAAGAGCTGATAAGCTACCTGACCTAGAGGACGTGTGTTCACAGATTCAGAAAGAACAAGGCTCCATTGGGCTGTTTGGAGGCAAAGGAGAGCTCACATTGGCGAATCATGCGTCCCAAGTGGATCAGACTGAAGCTCCTCAAGCTAACAAGGCGGCTCATGGCAAGTATGAAGACAAGAGGTTCAATGGGAATTGTGATCACTGCAAGAAGCATAGACACAAGAAGAGTCAATGCTGGATACTCCACCCTCACTTAAAGCCGGCTAAGTTCTTAAAGGAGAAGGAAGCAAGAGCACACATGACTGAGAGCTCTATGGGTGCTGGCTCCTCAAGCAGGACAAGTGAAGGAGAAGTGCGTGAGGTGGGTGATGGAAAGTCACTGGTGGCGTACACTGGAGGTTCAAACAGCAATGACTACATCCGGCGCTCAGACATGGATGCTCTCATCAAGATGCTCAAGGAAAACGGTAACAAAAGTAGTATCAACCTTGGTTATTCATTTGGTGCATCTATGATTAAGAGTGTGTCTGATTGTGTTGAGAACGAACCTAGACTTGATAGGACTGAAAGTATACTCAAGAGTATAGGAAATGGATATAAACCAGCTAGTATTCTCTGTCAAGCTCATATTGCTAGAAACATGTCTAAAGCATTAATAGTTGATTCTGGTGCATCTCATCACATGATAAGTGACACTAGATTGATTAAGGACATTCAACCTGCAAATGGACATGTTATGATTGCTAATGGTGATAAGATTCCCATAAAAGGAATAGGAAAACTTAAGTTGTT
This sequence comes from Brassica incana, assembly GCA_945779075.1. Taxonomy (NCBI): domain Eukaryota; kingdom Viridiplantae; phylum Streptophyta; class Magnoliopsida; order Brassicales; family Brassicaceae; genus Brassica; species Brassica incana. Next base: position 1,935,298 of record CALZFW010000086.1, read on the forward strand.
TGAAAAAGAATCTAAAGCCTTCTATATGCCTGAATTTACATCTAATCTATTGTCGGTTAAGAGATGCACTACTGACTTGCAATGTAATGTTATATTCGGTCCTAATGATGTGAAGTTTCAGGATATTGAGAGCAGCAAGATGATTGGGAAAGGAGTTACTAAAGGAGACCTTTATTTACTTGAAGATCTTACTCCTGTTCCTAGTCATTGTTGTTCATTTACATTTGCTTCTGATTCTGTCTCTAGTTTGAATAAGAATGCATTGTGGCATGCTAGACTAGGTCACCCTCATGCTAAACCTTTGAACTTAATGGTACCAGGTGTTATTTATGAGAATAAAGATTGTGAAGCTTGTATCTTAGGCAAGCATTGTAAGAATGTGTTTCCAAAATCTTCAACAGTTTATGAAAATTGCTTTGATTTGATTCATTCTGATGTGTGGACTGCACCTTGTTTGTCAAAGGATAATTATAAATACTTTGTCACATTCATTGATGAAAAATCCAAATACACCTGGTTAACCTTAATTCAAACCAAATATAGGGTACTTGATGCATTTAAAAACTTTCAAGCTTATGTGACTAACAATTATCATGCAAAGATTAAAATTTTTAGATCAGATAATGGAGGAGAGTATACAAGCTTGGCATTCAAGCAGCACCTAGCTCAGCATGGAGTACTTCATCAAACCAGTTGCCCATATACTCCTCAGCAAAATGGTGTGGCTGAGAGAAAGAACAGGCATCTGATGGAAGTGGCAAGGTCTCTCATGCTTCAAGCAAATGTTCCCAAGAAGTTTTGGAGTGATGCTGTCTCCACAGCATGTTATCTGATCAACAGGACCCCTACCAAAGTCTTGGATGAACACGCTCCATTTGAAGTATTGAACAAACACAAGCCGGTTCTAGATTACTTGAGAGTCTTTGGATGCTTGTGTTATGTGTTGATCCCGGGAGAGCTGCGCAACAAGCTTGAAGCTAGAAGCACCAAAGCCATGTTTATTGGATATTCAACTACTCAAAAGGGTTATAGATGTTATGATCCTGTCACAAGAAGAGTACTTACATCTAGAGATGTAAAGTTCATTGAATCCCGTGGGTATTATGATGAGAAGAATCAGGAAGACTTGAAGGATCTCACCTCAGATAAGGCTGGGGTGTTAAGGATTATCCTAGAGGGGCTAGGGATCAAGATGTCCCAGGATCAGTGTTGAGATGAGCTGAGTATATGGAGATGAAGAGATAAGGAGTTGAAGAGAAGAGGAGATGAAGTACTTAGGGAAGTTTGGGAGAGTATGGTACGGCAGGCCGTACAAGGCCGTACAAGGCCGTACCATCCAAACCTCAACCAAAACTTACCATACCTTATCCAAGCGAGACGGTAACTAAGGAGGAGTGACTTGGGTAACTTAGGGAGAGGATCAGACCGTTGAGAGGATAAGGGAACGCGGTGCCAGGCTGGAACAGGCTGGAAAGCTGAAGCACCTTTAGTCCAAGATGCCATAAGCGTGTGAGCCATCCTGACCAATCATTCAAAAGGCGCCCTTGACTCCACACGGTTGAATAGTGCTCAGTTCCCTTCTTGTAAACCCTTGTGTCTCTCTTATAAATATTTAACCTCACTCATTAATAAGATTAAGCAAGTTATGAGTCTCTCTTAGTCTTTCTAAAACTCTCTCTAGACTCCAAATCTTATTTCAGACTTTAATCTTTTCTAAACTCATTCTAATCTTCTCTAAACACTCAGATTACTCTTAACATCATTAAACTATCAATCAGAACTCTGGTCAAAGGGGACAACATGGAGACTCTCACCATGATCGTGAGGGGGGAAATGAGCCTGAAGTTCAAGAAAGTGGCCAAGAAGGAGCCGGCTTGAATGAGGAAGGAATGGAGACAAGTTTAGGCCGAGATGGAGCCGGCTTGAATCAGGAACAAAGGGAGATGAGTTCAGGCTCTCACAATCAAGGTGAGCAGGAACAAAGAGAAGTAGAAGCATCAGTTGAGGATGTCGAAGAAGAACCGGATGTTCAAGAGCAAGTTGTGAGAGTTCAACAGCCAGAACTGAGGAGAAGCACAAGAGTGAGGAAGGATCCTTCCTCTTGGGTAAACACGAGAGTGTACTACAATGCCCAAGCAGTGGAGCATCCTTCTCAAGCTGTGTGCTCCTTTGCTCAATATCCTAAAGCACATTGCGCATTTATGGTAAATCTGGATGAGGGTTATATCCCAAGAAGCTATGAAGAGGCAATACAAGACGAGGAGTGGAAGGAATCAGTTGGAGCTGAGGCAGGAGCCATGATCAAGAATGATACTTGGTATGAGAGTGAGTTACCTAAAGGGAAGAAAGCTGTGACTAGTAGATGGATCTTCACAATCAAGTATAAGGCTGATGGTCAGGTTGAGAGAAAGAAGTCAAGACTGGTTGCAAGAGGCTTTACTCAAACATATGGAGAAGATTACATTGAGACCTTTGCACCAGTGGCTAAACTACACACAATCCGGATTGTATTAAGCTTGGCTGTGAATCTTGGATGGGGCTTATGGCAAATGGATGTGAAGAATGCATTTCTACAAGGAGAGCTTGAGGATGAAGTGTATATGCATCCACCTCCAGGCTTGGAACACTTAGTAAAGAAAGGGAATGTGTTGAGACTGAAGAAAGCTATCTATGGGCTGAAACAATCACCAATAGCCTGGTATAACAAGCTGAGCACTACCCTTAATGGCCGAGGCTTCAAGAAGTCTGAGCTAGATCACACTCTCTTCACCCTCACTACCCCCTCAGGTATGATCGCACTACTTGTGTATGTTGATGATATCATTATCACAGGAAGTGATAAGGAAGGTATCATAGCAACCAAGGAGTTCCTTAAATCCATGTTTGAGATTAAAGACTTGGGAGAAATGAAATACTTTCTTGGAATTGAGATATGTAGATCCAAGGAAGGTTTTTTTATGTCCCAAAGGAAGTATACACTTGATCTTTTGAAAGATGCAGGTGCTTATGGAGGCAAGACAGCAAGAATGCCTATGGAGGATGGCTACAAAGTCCCACGAGAGGGGGAGATTGAAGACAGCAAATCTTATCAGGATCCTAAACTCTATAGAAAACTAGTTGGCAAATTGATTTATCTAACCATAACTAGACCTGACATTTGTTTTGCTGTGAATCAGGTGAGTCAACACATGCAAGTGCCTAAGGAGCATCATTGGCGCATGGTGGAGAGGATCTTGATGTATCTCAACGGCTCACCTGATCAAGGAGTATGGATGGGTTGCAATGGGAGCACTGAAGTGGTTGGGTACTGTGATGCGGATTGGGCTGGTGATAGAGCAGACAGGAGATCAACCACAGGCTATTGCACATTCATTGGGGGCAACTTGGTGACTTGGAAGAGTAAGAAACAGAAGGTGGTGTCTTGCTCAAGTGCAGAAGCTGAGTATAGAGCTATGCTGAAGCTTACCAACGAGCTGGTATGGATCAAAGGCATCTTGAAGCACTTGGAGATTGATCAAGCCACGCCAATGACTATGCATTGTGATAACCAAGCCGCGATCCACATAGCCTCCAACTCGGTGTTCCATGAAAGAACCAAGCACATTGAAGTTGACTGTCACAAGGTGAGACAGATGATTATCCTAGGAGTCATCCTGCCATGCTACACTAGGAGTGAAGATCAGTTGGCTGATGTGTTCACTAAGGCTGCGAGACAAAAGACTATGGAGTCCATTCACAATAGATTGGGACTCATAGATCTTGGGAAAAGAAGGAGCTGATCCCCTAAGTCATGAGGTCTTTACTCTTTTTCCCTCATCAAAGTTTTGTCCCAATGGGTTTTCTTTGGTGAGGTTTTTAATGAGGAAGATCTCATGGCTGTCCAAGTTTAGGCTTTCACAAAGCTAAACTTGAGGGGGAGTGTTGAGATGAGGAGTTGATATGAAGGCTTAGAGAGGCTTGGGTAATGAAAGGGATGAGGAGATGAAGCTCAGGTTGAAGTGAGAGACGCATTGGGAGAATGGTACGGACGGTACAAACCGTACGGATCAGTTCAACCAAGATCACTTGGGTCTCGACCTTTCTTCACATTCTGAAGTGGTGCAAACTTAGGGTGAAGTGTACGGAGTTACCATGTCCGTACCATCTGAAGTTACCACGGTAAATAGGAGGTTGAACAACAAGAAGGAGGGAAAGGCCAAAGACACTTATGCAAAGGGAAGGTCACGGCCAAAGAAAGGAGATGACCGTTTATGGATAAGAGGAGGCGCGGCTTTACAGCTGGGACAGGCTGTAAAGGTGTTTGGCATCTGATCCAAGATGCCAAAGGGATCAAACGTGTGATGGCCCCTATTGGACGGATTAAAAACCGGCCAGCTCTTACCATTTGACTTCACATGCTTAAGCTACCTTAACCCATTTCGAAAACCCTATGTCCTCTAAGTATAAATATGT
>CALZFW010000087.1:0-139078 GCA_945779075.1 Brassica incana
TCACCATCCCAAGCTTCACTCTCTTGCTCTTCAGTTCCACCACCACTGCCTTTTTCTTATCTCGGCCGCCACGACCACCAGCACTCTTGTTCATGCTCCTTACCCTTCCTTTACCAAGATGATGCTCACAAAGAGAATACCCATAAAGAGTTTGCTGAAAACATCTCCATCCTCTACCGTTAACGCGGCTGCACCTTGATCCTTCCTCTAACGTACCGTTCTTCTTGGCTTTCTTCTTCTTCCCTTTGCTACCACCACCGCCTCCACTAGCTTCTTCCTCATCATCCTCTTCTTGTTCCTCGAAGCTTATAAAGCCTCTTCTTCTCTTCCTCAAAGTAACAACATTTTCATTCTTCTCGACAACTATTATGTATTGCATACAGATGGTTAATGATGCAACTTAAAAACATGTTTTATTTTCACCAAAACGATCAAGCCCTACGTGTACCTTGTGTTGAAGAGTCAGATTCTCCTGTGGGGTTAACGTTCTTGCTGCGAAGGTTTGAAGCAAGAAGGAATAAAAAAACTTAATATAAAGAGATGAAAGCGATTTATATATGAGTGCAAGAAAAAAATGATAATAACAGAGAGCAGTACACAAGATAAATAGGGTCGATATGGGGACCATAAAAGCATCACATGCTAACGTGCACCGTCATGAGGTGTGCATGTTTAGAGTATTATTGAGTATAGTCATCATCGCTAACTACTACTCTTGTATTCCCAAATGTTTTAGGTGTGCGAGAAGAATGATGATAATATAAAACCAAAAGAAACTAAGATGAATTTACAAATTTGGGGGATTAATTAGATCCAACCTCGATTGCTCATCTTCAAAACATATTCACATATAACAAAAACTTTTGGTTCTAACAAAGTTAAAAACTATGTATTATCTAATTAGTAATTACACCCACGTAATAGAGATGAGAAGGAACTGTAAGGATACATAAAGATTCATAGCTAATGATCGAATTTACTTACCTGCCGGATGCATCAGCACTACTCTTTATACCATCATCATCCTTTTAGAAAAAAAATGAAAAAAAAAATGAAGATGAGCAGTTGAACATTATTTGTTTTTTTTTTTTTTGAAAACTGGCCTTAAACATTATTTGCTTCTAATAAGAAAATCTGCAAATGAAGAAACTCCAGTGTAAACTAAATCAATTATTATTTCCACACACACACACAAAAACAAAGTACGGTCTTAATATAACACAAACTGCACCCAAGTGTCGAACTGTGGATTATAAATAACATTAATTAGGAGTTTCTAATTTAATGTCAACGTATAGACAAGAACTCACCAAAGCTTTCTCCTGCTTCTTGTCAATCACATCTCTTTGCTGACCATCTGAAACCGGCGCGGGTGGTTGCGAAAGCTGAAGAAGAGAAGCAAGAACCCCGTCTCTGTCTTGGCCGCAGAAGTAACTAGCGGTGGTCGTCGGTGACCGGTTAGAGTAGAGATCTGAGAGAGGAACAGGTAACAGAGACGAAAGAGGAAGAGGCACTTGTCGTTTACGGATCCTCATCCGGAGAGGAGATACAAGAGATTCGTTACTTTATTTTTCTCTCTTCAGGTCTTTTTGTTTGCACCAAAGAAGAACTGTAGTGTAATCTTTTTTTTTTGGGTTAACACAGACTTGGAAAAATAAATAGAAGAAAAAGGATTTGTGGTGTTGTGTTTTCTTGGTAATAATGGTTCTTCTCTCTCTCCCCCACACACTTTTATATTGTTGTTGCACCCAAAAAGTAAGTTAGTAGTAACTGAGAAAAGAAGAGTCCACCTTGGAATGACTGAGATTAGTAAACCATTTTATATATTTTATAGAACGGTTCACTCCAAAATATGAACTTTTAATTTACCCCACCATTTAGGACCAATCAAAATAACACATAGATTATTAATTAAAAAATATTAAATTAAATAAAAAATAGTTACAAAAAATAAAAACGCTAATTTTAACGACGCTAACGCTTCCAGCGAAACCCTAACCCTAAATCTTAAATTCTAAACCCTATACCCTAAATTCTAAATCCAAATCCAAATCCCTAAACCCAAACCCTATACCATAAACCCTAATCCTAGACCCTAAACTCAAATTATATACCTTAAACCCAAAAAAATAGACTATAAACCTAAACCCTATACCCTAAACCCAAGTCTTAGACCGTAAACCAAAACCGTAAACTCAAACCCTATAGCATCTAAGTTTGGGGTTTGGGTTTAAGGTTTACCGTTTGAGTTTTAGGTTTAGGATTTGGGTTTAGGGTATAGATTTCGGGTTTATGATTTACGGTTTGGGTTTAGGATTTACCGTTTGGACTTATGGTTAAGGTTTTGGGTTTAGGGTATATAATTTGGGTTTAAAGTTTATGGTTTGGGTTTAGGGTCTAGGACTTGGGTTTAGGATATAGAGTTTAGGTTTATAGTCTAGTTTTTGGGTTTAGAGTATATAATTTGGGTTTAGGGTCTAGGATTATGGTTTAGGTTATACGGTTTGAGTTTAGGAATTTCGATTTGGGTTTAGAATTTAGGGTATAGGGTTTAGAATTTAAGATTTAGGGTTTAGCTGTAAGCATTAGCGTCGTTAAAATTAGCGTTTTTATTTTTTGTAGCTATTTTTTATTTAATTTAATGTTTTTTAATTAATAATCTATGTGTCACTTTGATTGATCCTAAAGGGTGTGATAAATTTAAATGTTAATTTTAGGAGGTGAATTTAAAAGTTCGGGGGAACCTAAGTTTTGTACTATTTTATATACTTGCATTAAAGTATTTATCTATTAGAAAAATACATAACCGGTAAGAAAATGGTCAGTGGTAATAATGGTCTGATTATTACCGATTTGGTGTTATTAGCCGGGTCAACTACTAGGATTAAATTTTCCAAATTTGTAACTAGATAACATGATTATGAAATAATTTACATAAATAATCATGTAAATGTATCTCCTACGAAAAGATTGGAAAATTGGTTGTTATTGACTTGACTGTAGTTACACATGTATAATGTGATATATAAATCCAATGAATTAATATATTAAAAACTGATATGATAGTAAAATTAATTTTTATTTATATCTAAACTAATATGATATTAAATTTGATGTATGCCTTTTATTGAGTGGGTAGGGAGATAAGTTTTAGGAGTCAATTTGCTCATAATATAAAAAGACATGGATATTAACAATTTTTCTATAACAGTAAACTTTTGTGTCTAGTAATTAAGGTACCATCATGTGGGATTTAGAGTATTCACCTAATTAACAAGAAAGTTTTGTGTACATGGTGCAATTTCTCTAAGTTTTATCCTTAAGCTTTCATGGGTGGGTCCTTTTTTACATCTCTTTCTCCTTCGTAACGTTTTTTTATTCCCGTTTGTTATCACTTTGTTTTTGTTGTTGCTTCTCTATTTTCCCCATTCAACTCTTGCAAGTACTGGAGAGACAGTGTATTCGAGTTAACTCGGACGATACAACTAATCAATTCATAGTATATTCATGATCCAAATAGTACACATCCCATATTTAAACTAAGTATATTATGTTTGTCATGTGAAACTGTTCACATTTGTTTATCAATTGATAGAGATCGTATTATATTTTATTTATTATGACAAAAATAAACAATGATAAGAAAAGGGGGGAACGATAATGTTGCACCAGCACTTGCATCCCTCGTTGAAATAGGTGGGAATGGGCTGGCATGTCACATTAAGACAAAAATCGACAAAACAGCTCCTTTAATTTTTTCTTTGTTATTGTGCAGGTGTAGGATAGAAACAACACGAGCGGGCGTCTTAACGTGCACCTCGTTCATTCAGGTACTTTTTCCAATTGTGAATATCTCGAAAGTATGAAATTATATGTGTTTTTATTTTGCCACTTAAAATTTCTATATTTATGATAGTTTATTACGTGTGAAAGAACGAACAGTTTAGAGCTGAGAGTATGTTTCTTTCTTTTTAATGCAATTTACACACATTACCATATGTGGTCTAGCTGAACGAGACATTGATTCGTTTCTTGTCTGACTTTTCTGATGAAAGACGAAGCGTGTTTTCTACTTGTGATATTGAAGGCTTTGAACCGACCCATCTGCTATATATGTCTGATGATAAAGTATATATTTATCAATGTTTATGTATCTTTCGACACACTATACTTAGGTGCTGCTTGAGTTTGTTTTACGTGACCTCGTGCGAGCTTTTCCTACGTCAATGCAAATGTGGTGTTAGCCTTTAGTGATTTCGCAGAGTTGGTGATCTGTGGTTGGAGATGAGTTGCTCCTATGATGGATTGGGAGGATTGTAAATGAGACAGTAGCGTTCAGTCATTTCTTGTCTCCATTACATTCATTATGTTGATTGCTGAGAGATGATGTTCTTGATCTTATATGAGTAGAGTTCAGTTATCTATATGCATACTCCAAATATTATTTTTTACCTCCTTCATAATAATGAATAAAAAACAACTGACATTTTGAAAAATAATATTAGTAAAGAAAACATTTAATTATATAGTTAATTAAGTTAATAGAAATCTCATGTAAATTACATGAAACAGTTATGAAAAAACACTTCAGAAATTTTATTTTACTATCTCAACTATCAAAATTTGTTTTATCAAACTTATATAGATAGAAATTATAATCTTATACGCTATAACTCGCAAGAACTTTTTATAAAAAAAAGAAAGAAGTTATCATTCACACTGATAACTATGATACTATTCATTCTACTATTATATTTTTTTTTGGACAAAGACTAATCATTCTACTATTATAAGTCAGTTAATGCAATCCTTTTAAAACTTTTTAAAAGGAAATTATCAGATTTTATTTATCATTAAGCCAGTTTTAGTTCTTTATCTACCTAAAAACACAATAACTATTCCATATGTTTATTTCTGGTTAATTAGTTATTTGATAAGGTCGATTTCAGATTATGGAAATGCATTATCTCTACTGTATTAATTAATCATGATTCATATCTTTTCAAAATAATTAATTATATTTAACCAAATTTTTTGAATAGTTGTGTGATTCTTCATTACTAAATTTTTGTAAAGAAAAATAAAAGTGTAATATAAAATAGCCAAAATTGTACATGTAATCTGGTCAAAGAGATTGCAACTAATCCAGACCGTCCGATAACACTCTCTCTCTCTCTCTCCTTGTCTGATTTTAAATACAGAGTCTTCTCCGACTTTTATTTTTAATAATTGACACAGGATTTGATCGTACCGAACGAAAGCGAAGATTCCATTGACGAATCCGAGAAGGCGAGAAGGTTCGAAGCTCAGTGACGATCATCGTCACCCAATTTGGCTCAATTCACTTTTTGAGGTTTCCGTAATTCTACTTTTTAACACAATCTGTCTCAAGTTCGGTTCTTTGTACGGTGGGTTTACTGTCCTGATGGTTAACTGTCTTAAAGTCGAGAGCTTTAGGGTTTTTACAATGTTAAATCTCAATTTAGGGTTTTTTTTTTGCGAATTGGGGGAAAGAGATTCATGATTGTGTTCGGTAATGGAATAATTGCTTTTGTTTGATTCGGACAAGACATGAGACAACCATCTTCGTTGTTTGTGCTGTCTCTCTGTTGTGTTCTATGTCATGTGAATCTTATAACGTTATGGTTTTATTTCATGCAGTGAATAAAACAAAAGATCCAAAGGAGTTTTAATTTTTGTGTGTTTAATTGATGGGTGAGGAGATTTCAAACACAGTGAACCTTGATTTGAATCTGGGTCCTGGCCCTGAGGTAACGAATGCTTCTGCGTGGGCTAATGGACCGTTGAATGGAGAATCTGAACCTCTGAGAAGGTTTTGGTCGAGTTTAAGACAGGTAGATGCTCGTCATGTTCCTCCTGGGGAGACGCATAGCCCACTGATAGAGCTGAGTCAGCTAATCATCCCCTCTGCCTTACCAGCTGGCGAGGAGGAGTCTAAAAAGTGCGAGAACGGGAACAAAGTGATTGAGGAAGACAGCGTGAAAGAGGAGAAGAGAGTTGTTGAGAAGAGCGTTGGAAGCGAAGGGAGCTTTTTCGATTGCTATGTGTGTTTGGACTTGTCCAAGGAACCGGTTGTTACCAACTGTGGCCATCTCTTCTGCTGGTCTTGTCTTTACCGGTGGCTACAGGTCTCGGAAGCAAAGGAGTGTCCGGTTTGCAAAGGGGAAGTATCGGTTAAAACCTTGACTCCAATCTATGGCCGTGGGGAGAAGAACAAAAGAGTCTCGAAAGAGGGGGTTTCAGACAAGAACAAGAAGATTCCTTCGAGACCTCAAGCGAGGCGTGTGGAGAGTCTGAGGACTACTCTTGAGAGGTCAGGCTATGTAGGGACGGAAAGGATTAGACATTTACAAGATGGGCAGCAGCTACAAACGGAACCTAGGACAGGAGAAACACCAGCTAGACAATTTCTTAGCCGGGTTATGACTTCAAGAGGAGTTAGAGCAGAGCAGAATCAGTCTAGTGCACCACTGGTGGCGGCACCGTTAGATGATTTTAGACAGATGGGGGCAGCCATCATCCAGAGGCAGATGATGCAGGCAGCAAGATTGATGGTGCCGTTTTCTCCTGTGTTGACTGCCGCTGAGAGATTAGAGGATGCTTATTTGATGAGGCATACGTTTGATGAGCAACTCAACGTTCCTAGTGTTGGTGGTGAAGACAGAGATTCGTTCTCAAGCATAATTGGGGTGATGAACTCAGAGAGTCAAGTTGATACTGCAGCTGAGATTGATTCTATGGTGACTGTTTCGACTTCTTCATCTGTGAGAAGGCCACATGAGAACAACGGTTCAAGGGTCTCTGATGTAGACAGTGCAGATTCTCGTCCACTGAGGAGGAGGAGATTGGCTTAGAGTGGTTTATGACTTTCATGCAGTTTAATTGTTTTGGTTTAGTTTAGTTTTATTTTTTGGATTTTGGATTTTGGATTTTTGAATTTTTGGTTTATGCTTAGGGATGGTTATTGAGTCAAAAAATTTTAATAATATAGTCAACCGCTTATAACGTATATATGTTCAGATTGTGTTAGTGCAACTTTTTTTTTCGATATGGTGAATCAAACTCTGTAGTTGGCATTATCATAGGCCAGTCCGTTCATTTTGTATCAAAAGATTAATAATGTATTCAAATGGTTATAGAAAATATGTATATATTCCAATTTATGCTAGTCCAATGTACATTTCTCTCATCTGAAGAATATAACATCAACTTGGTCGACTTCCCCAATCATTATATAAGCAATAAATTTCAGTCCAAGCAACAAGTCGCTTTGGCCGAGTGGTTAAGGCGTGTGCCTGCTAAGTACATGGGGTTTCCCCGCGAGAGTTCGAATCTCTCAGGCGACGACCATTTTTATGATTCATTTTAACCTTTGTAACCAGTATTTTAATTTTGGTTGGAGATGAAGCAAAAAAGGAGGTTCCTGTGGTTCTGTTCTTGGATTTTTCTTTTCATGCAGCATGATTCAAAGCATATACATATATATACACGTGCATGGGGTCATCATCATAGCGAGTCGCTGAAAGATGATTTTGTATCAGGAAATTTAACCCTTGATCCGAGTATATCATCTGGATGCTATATTACTATATTTTACAGATTGTTCAACTGTGTCAAGATGATTCTTTTAGGTACCTATTATGAATTCTCAATCAAATGATGCGTAATATAATGCAAGAGATTTTCTAATGATTGCAACGATAAATTACTAGTAGTATGGTCCAGAGAGGACGTGCCAGACGTGAAGGCAAACACTTCACATTTCCTACGTTGAGTATTTAAATTTATCTTTTAAAAATGCAATATGCGAATGTGTTTCTTTTTTCTGTCTCCCGATTTTATCGCGCAAGAGAGAAACAAAGAGACTTGCAAGAATTCATTTCTTTTTCTCTTTGTCAAACTTCCAAAACATTCCAAGATCGTTGATCTTTTTTCCAGAAACTGGACGTTGATTTTATTCAAACTTCTCGTAAACAGATCCCTTTTGTTGGTAATCTAAAGTATTCATCATCATCATTCTTGTGGTGTTGATTCGATGGCAGAATAAAGGTAATTAACAATTCATTTCCTGATTTTTTTTACCCTCATTCGTGATATGATCTGAAAAAATATTTTGCAAAGTCATGTTTCAAAATCGTTATTTTTCCCCATACAATAAACAAAAAAAGATTCATAAACATTGAAACATATTAAATAAAGATGTCATGAACAGATAAAATAGAGATTGGCATAAAGAGAATCCAAAAACACACAAGAATAAGACAAAAAGATCTGAAGATATGTTCTGTTGCGGAGGTGCGGATGAGGAACCCGCCGGTCCGCCAGCAAACCAGTATTCATCAGCGCCTCCTAACAAGGCCGGAAATAACAATTTTGGCTGTAACAAATCCCTAACTTCTCCTCGCTCCTAACCCTTATCCCTTGCTTTGTTGTGAATAAGCGTTTGCGTTTTGCATGCGTTTGTGATTAGGCGGCGGGAACAGAGGGGAGCCGAGGAATACAAACGCACCTAGATCAGGAGGTCCTGCAAAGGTTTTACCTATAGAGATCCCTTCTATTCCATTGGATGAGCTGAACAAAATATCAGGTAACTTCGGAAACAAGGCACTGATCGGTGAAGGCTCTTATGGACGTGTCTTCCAAGCTAAGTATAATGGAGGCGATGTTGCTATTAAGAAGCTTGATGCTAGCTCTTCTGAAGAACCTGACTCCGATTTCACCTCACAGGTACACACATAAAAATATTACAACCCTTCAGCTAAATTAATTTAACCAAGATTAATCTAATAATTGTTTTAAGTAATTTCTCTATTAAAATGGCAAGTTATCGGTGGTGTCACGGCTTAAAAATGAACATTTTGTGGAACTGATGGGGTACTGCTTGGAAGCAAACTACCGCATTCTTGTCTACGAGTTCGCAACTAAAGGTTCCTTACACGATGTGTTACATGGTACGTGAATTTAACTCTCACTACGCATGTTTTGTTATGGACTATATGTGATATTGGATTGGTCTGTAGGGAGAAAGGGCGTGCAAGGAGCTGAGCCAGGACCGGTGCTGAACTGGAACCAAAGGGTCAAGATCGCATATGGAGCAGCCAAAGGGCTTGAGTTCCTTCATGAGAAGGTCCAGCCACCAATAGTCCACAGGGACGTAAGGTCGAGCAATGTCTTGTTGTTTGATGACTTTGTGGCCAAAATGGCTGATTTCAACTTGACCAACGCATCTTCAGATACTGCCGCGAGGCTTCATTCTACTCGTGTATTGGGAACGTTTGGCTATCACGCTCCCGAGTACTGTACCATAAACCAATTAGTTCATCTCTTTTTATCATCTCATATTGTTCTAGTAAAGATTATGTATTTGTTCTTGATAACTTACAAGGGTAATCTTGTGTTAGGTATGCTATGACGGGACAGATAACGCAGAAGAGTGATGTGTATAGTTTTGGTGTTGTGCTATTGGAGCTCTTAACAGGAAGAAAACCTGTAGATCATACCATGCCTAAAGGCCAACAAAGTCTTGTTACTTGGGTACGTACACATATTAATTAATGTAAATATGTATGTTCGAAATGATTAATGCCCTAATTATTATGCTATTATAGAAGTTATAAATCCTTTTACTTTTGTCTTGTTTTTTGCAGGCAACTCCGAGACTAAGTGAAGACAAAGTCAAACAATGCATAGATCCTAAGCTTAACAATGACTTCCCTCCCAAAGCAGTAGCGAAGGTCCGTTATTTTTGGTATTTTGGCTCTTACTAACCGTTAAATAGTTATTAACGAACCTAGATGTTAATTTGAAAGATGCATAGAAACCTATTTCACTATTTGCATGTAGATAGTTTCAAAATGATGTTCAGGCTTCTTTAGTAGCTAAATCTTTTGTATCGAGTTTCTTGAACTTTCAACTTAAATTTAGATAGAAGTACGTAAATTATCTGTTTTTATTCGTGATGTAAGTTTTTTGAATGGGGATGGTGTATTTAGATAAGATTTTTTTTTTTTGTTTTTTTACTCGTACTGAATCATAGCTACCTAAAAGTCTAAGCTAATGAGTAATGAGGAAGGATCTTGTGGTTTATTAGTTTTGTAATGCTGACTTTTTTTTCTTCGTGGGTGGTCGAACAGTTGGCTGCCGTGGCGGCCTTGTGTGTTCAGTATGAGGCGGATTTCCGGCCTAACATGACCATTGTTGTCAAGGCACTTCAGCCTCTCCTTAACTCCAAACCGGCCGGTCCTGAGTCTTCTTCCTGAATTACCAGTTAACCAATTCTCTTGGTTTTGTTTTTGTTGTTGTTCTGGCTCTCTTCCTCTCTTTCCTTCTTGTTGTAAGATGTTGTCATTATATTTTTCTGTCAACAAGATGTTGTCATTGGAATGTAAACTCACTGGTTTAAAGCCCTCCTTTTTTGGTCTAGCCTGGCTACATTGATACGAGAAATAATAAATTAATTGTCTGATCTAAACTAAAGACAGTGTTTGAGACTATTTTAATCTAGTGTATATTTTGGAGACTCATTTAAAATATAGATTCATTAAAATTGATAAGATTTTCTCTTGTCAACAAAAACATTTAAGTTGATTGTACAAAATTTAATGTATTGACTTAATTTTACACATTACATTAATTAAAGACTAGCAAAATGATAGCAACCTAAATGAAAATAATCATTTTTTTCTTTTGATTTTAATATGTTGCTATTATGTGGAGTTGAAAATATTAAATAATTATTAAATTACCCCCCCCCCCCCCCCCCCAAATGTATAAAGAAAAGTCAGTTACACATTACATTAATTAAAAGGCTAGCAAAATTGCAGCAACAAAAATGAAAATAATCATTTTTTTTCTTTGGATTTTAATATGTTTCTATCATTTAGATTTGAAAATATAAAATAATTATTAAATTACCTCCCCAAAATGTATAAAGAAAAAGTCTGTTACTCTCTGTGACAGAGGAAAGTACAAATAATTAAAAAGACTAGCAAAGTGGAATGGCAGCAACATAAATGAAAATAATGTTTTCTTTTGATTTTAATATGTTGCTACTATGTGGATAGAAAAATTTAAATAATTATTTAGTTACCTCCCCAAAATGTGTAAAGAAAAAGTCTGTTACTCTCTGTAACAGAGGAAAGTACATTTCGATAGATCTCTTGCACATTTTTAGGTTTATTTTAACATTTTGGAAACCCTCTTTCGCAACCAGCATCTCTCTCTCTCTAAGATTATATTTAGCTCCGCGAATCTCATCGTCATCGTCATCGTCTTCGTCGCGTCTCCTTCTTCCCCCGATTCAATCCAATTTTGATTCGATTCCCCTCCGTCGAGAAAGAGATCTCAATCCCGGAGCAAAACATCGTAATCAGTATTCATTCACCCAATTATAGATCTCGATCGATTGCTTTCTCCCCCCCGATTCGATTCGATTCGATTCGGCTAAATTCGCTTTAGATGCTGGGTTTATCACACAAGGATGATCACTCCTCGTCTGGGTTTTGGTCCAGTGACGTCGATGGTGTCAGCTACAAGCAGCTTGACAAGGTCCTTCTTCTTCTTCTCCCATTCGTTGTATAAGATGTGAGTTTCGTTGATTTGATATGAAATTGAATGTTGAAATCGATATGTTGTGGAACTCTTTATGTACACAGTTCTGGAGTGAGCTGTCTCCGAGAGCTAGGCAGGAGCTTCTCAGGATCGACAGGCAGGCTCTCTTTGAGCAGGCGCGCAAGAGCATGTGCTGCTCTAGATGCAATTCGCTGCTTCTAGAATGCTTCTTGCAGATTGTTTCGCAAGGAAGTAGCAAGTCCTCGCCGAAAGATCAAACCTTTCTGTCCCGTAACTTTTGTAATACCTCAGCTGTGAGTCAATGGGGAGGCCTCACCGCCGCGAGGGACGGATCGCTCACGGTTCTTGATTGCTATTTATATGCCAAATCTTTCAAAGCTCTGCAGACTGTAAGTTTGATATAATCCGTTGGTTTAGTTTTTTTTGTGGGTAAGCTAAATGTATTGGTTGTTGTTGTAGGTGTTTGAGAGTGCACGTGTGCGAGAGAGGGAGCGTGAGTTGCTTTATCCTGATGCTTGTGGTGGTGATGGAAGGGTTTGGATAAGTCAAGGTTATGGCAAAGGTTATGGAACAAGAGACTCTTGTGCTTTGCATACAACGTGGCTCTCTTGTGAGACGTTAGTTGATTTTTGGTCTGCTCTAGAAGACGAAAGCCGACTGTCACTTTTCACTATGAAAGAAGAGGATTTCATTGATAGACTAACTTCCAGGTTTTTTTCTTTGTTGATTTTTAATTTTTTTTTAGATGTTTTTCTGTCACAATGTGTTTAGATATGATCTGGTTTCTCCACTTAGTTGCATGCATTACTGAGTTGTTGTATTCTCTTAATCTTCTTTTCATGGTCTTTCAATCTACAGATTCGACTGCAAGAAGTTTTGTAGAGACTGCAGAAAAAATGTTATCCGAGAGTTTAAATCGCTCAAGGAACTTAAACGAATGCAAAGGAAACCACAATGTACCGAGTGGTTTTGTGCTGCCGATACAGCTTTTCAATATCAGGTCTTTTATCTTTCTTAACCTTTTCCTCTTTGCGGATTCCTATACTGCAAGAGTAGCTTTACCAGTGCACCTGAGAGGCTTATATTGCAAGGTAGAATAAGAAGTGTAATTGCAATATCTCAGGTGGGAAGTAATTCCGTTAGAGCAGATTGGAGTCAACATTTTACAGAGAATGCTGGATATCATCAGTTCGAGTGGGCTATTGGAACTGAAAAAGGCGAAACCGATATCCTCGAGTTCAAACGGGTAGGCAGTAATAGGAGTGCCCAAGCCAGTGGCCTAGACCTTCATGGATTAAAAGAATGCTACATTACTCTTAGGGCATTTAAGAAAAATGGTCGCTCCTCCGAGATATCAGTTAAAGCCCATGCATTGGGATGCCAACAATGTGTCCATTCTAGGCTTGTGGTTGGGGATGGATTTGTTACAATTAAAAGAGGGAAATGCATTCGAATGTTTTTTGAGCATGCCGAAGAGGTTGAGGAAGAAGAGGTAATCAAAGTCTCACTGCTTTTTGATTGAGACCCTTTAGATATTTACTACTTTGCAGATACGATATCTCCTTGGCCCTTGCTAAAATATTGTCATTGTATTTCCAATAAATATATAAGAATGACGTCGCGATGGACAAAGATGGAAATGAGCTTGATGGTGAGTGCTTCCGTCCACAAAAGCACGCTAAGAGTCCAGAACTTGCTCGAGAGTTTCTTCTAGATGCTGCAATGGTTATATTCAAGGAGCAGGTTTGTTATAGATTCTTCTGTTTTTATTCTGCGCTTTATGTAGGTGTATTTCTCTAAGTTCACTTTCTCTTCATAATAATGTCTTAGGTTGAAAAGGCATTTAGGGATGGTACAGCCCGTCAAAATGCACACATTATATTTATCTGCCTCTCATCGAAACTACTAGAACAACGTGTTCATGTTGCCTGCAAGGAAATTATCACCTTGGAGAAGCAGGTTTGTTTGCTATCTTGATTGTACTTTTTGACTATCTGTGCAATTTCGCATGACATGTTACCCATTTTCTGTCCAACAATTTTATCATCTTAACACTTGCAGAATAAGCTTCTTGAGGAAGAAGAAAAAGAAAAGCGTGAAGAAGAGGAGCGAAAAGAGCGGAAAAGAACAAAAGAAAGGGAGAAAAAACTTCGTAGAAAAGAGAGGTTGAAGGAAAAAGAGCAGAAGAACCCAAAGTTTATTGATAAGGAACGAGAAAAACGAGCAGAAGGCTCTATGAATCTTGATGAGGAATCAAACAATACCATAAACTGTGAGGACACAGGAATTGAAACTGGAGATGTAGAATTGTCTTCACCTGGTACTCCTGATGATCAAGATGGAGAGTGTTTGGATGGTTGCATTACTTCAACCGCGGAGACCCACTATTCTGATAGCACTGATAAAGAGATTATAGATCAGGAAAAGATTATAGATCATGAAAATGGGTGCCGTACAAATGATAGCCCAGGGCCTGTTCATCAGACGGAAATATTATGGATAGAACGGTCTTCAAGACATCCTAATGGGTCAAATAAAAATCTGAGGGTGAAAGCTTCGAAGGCTGGTGGTAAACCAAACAGCATTAGGTCTCATCAGGGGTTTCAGTGTTCAGACAAGAGGAATGGTGAGAGGTACGATGACCATTCTTGCAGTTACAAACCCAGTAATGGATACTGGGAAAAGGCAGAATCTAATATATCTTCAGCCAGAGGTATGCCAGTAACTGTGAGAAAGGTTTTGGACTCCACGCAGCTGAAGCATCCGCTAAACAGCTCACACTCTGATGCAGAAGAGGTTGTAGATGTAAGTTCCTCTGTGAAGTTGGCTGATACACAGTCTGAATGCAATGCTTCAGAAAAGTTGGGTAGTGATTGCAGCAGGTTTTCTGGTAATTATATTAATCGAATTGAGGAAGACAAGAAGATGGAAGTTCACTTAATATCGAAGAATGATGACATGTACTCGAAAGATCCTATAATGAGTAGAAGCTCCAGTTCAGATAATTGCTCTTCATGTCTCAGTGAAGGAGATAGCAATACATCGTCTTCAAACAGCAGAAACACTGTATCCTCCCCGATGTCTGACTTGGAAGAGAAACTAGTGGACAATGAAATGCATGACTGTCACGAGAAGATGATAGAGAAAGAGACAGAGAAGAGTACTGATGAAAGAGACCTTTTAAGGATTAAGAAACTGTCCAACCATCCAGCTGAAAACGAGGAAAGTAAATTATCAGAAACTCCTTCTACGGTTCTTAGCCAAAGCATGGACAATACTGTACCCAGTGTTATAACTGGTTCCTACCTGTCGCAGCCACAAAGCATGATGTTTCCTCAAATGCTTAACCAGAGTATACCGTTGCCTGTCTTCCAGTCTCCTGCAACAATGGGTTACTACCATCAAGCTCCTTGGTCTGCAGCTCCAGCCAATGGATTGATGCCATTCCCTCATCCTAACCATTATGTGTACGCAGGTACTCTTGGCTACAATCTGAATGGAGATTCACCGTTATGTCTGCAGTATGGGACCCCATTAAACCATTCAGCAACCCCTTTCTACAACTCCGGGCCAGCTCCCCTTTTTCATCCGTTTGGTGAAATCAACACAATGAACAACACTGTGGAACAAGTTCAAACTCTTGAGCCACTTGAGCACGGTTATCTGAAGGAAGCAGCAGATGAAAGGAAAATAAACAGAATGTCTCCAGTGAAAAATCCTAGCAGAAGAGGTCAGGAAACTGATAGTGGCGAGGACTTCTCCTTGTTCCACTTTGGTGGGCCGGTTGCTCTTTCTACAGCAAGTAGGTCGAATCCTGCTAATCCCAAAGATGGGGTTTTGGGGGACTTCTCCTTGCAGTTCTCAGGAGACCATGTGTTTGGTGACATTAATAAGAAGAAGAAAGAGAGGACAGTAGGTGATGAGTACAATTTGTTTGCGGAAAGTAACTGTTTGAGGTTTTCTCTCTTCTAAGAGGTTTTATACTGTTTACTGGAAAGGGTTTTATACAGTTTACTTTGGACTTGTTTGGTGGTTTATTTCATTTCGTGTAAAGATCCTCTGCAAGAGTTTTTTTTTCTTTTTTATTTTCAAAGATTCAGATTTATTTAAAATGAATAATTTTCAATACAGAAGACGATCTATAGATGGTTCTCTGGTATAATCTATTGTTTGGAGAACAGCAAGGTAAAGTCCTTGTTAGCAACATTCCTCATGGTGGAAGTACTGAATGGGTCTACACTCTACAGTAGTTTGGATATTGAATATCATCGACCCAAATCCGAAAGGGATTAAAAAATCCGAGAAACCTTAAAAAACCAAATAAAAAAATACAAATTAGTTTTTTTTTTGTAACAAAATAGTATCTAAAATGTATTATCTAAAATTTAAATAATTATTTCAAATATTCAATTATAAAACTATTTCAATTTAAGTAACTAAATCCGAAGTATTGTTAAAGAATCCGAAATGAATTTAAATTTAAAATAGATATTAAAAAGTTATAAAATATACATAAAACCGAAATATCATTAACTGAATTTAATCCATCTATATATATATATATATAAAAAAAACTTTGAGATTTAGGAGGCTAAATCCAAAACATAAAGTAAATAAAAACTGACTGGAACAGGTTTATGATTTATAGTTCATGACCATACATTTTGATGAATGCAACTCATGCCTGTCACTACATTATGTAAGCTAGATCTCTTTGCATATTATAGGTCAAAGGTTATTTCATTTTAACATCTTGTAACCCTCTTTCCAAGCCAGCAACTCTCTCTCTCTCTCTCACACACACACTAACGCGTCTCGCCTAATGTATATTTAGCTGCTGCTGCGAGCGAATCTCATCGCAATCGTCTTCGTCGCGTCTCTTTCCCGATTCAACCCCAATTTTTGATTCGATTCCTTCCCTCCCTCCCTCCATCAAAGGGATCTCAATCCGGAGAAAACATCGTGATCGGGTTTATCACGATTCAATTCACCCAATTCATTCCTACGATTTAATTTCCTTGATTTTTTTCCCGATTCGGCTGAGCTTTGAATCCTCTTCGATGAAGATCATTGGTTGGTGAAGATTAGAGACGAGTGTTACATGGCACACAAGGATGACCACTCCTCTTCTCGGTTTTGGTCCAGTGACGTCGACGGAGTCAGCTACATTCAGCTCCACAAGGTCCTTCTCCCCCCCCCCCCCCCCCATTCATCTAACTCTCATGATGATTTGACACGTGTCAATGAAATTGAATTTTGTCTTGAACTATTGAATACAGTTTTGGAGCGAGTTGTCTCCGAAAGCTAAGCAGAAGCTTCTCCGGATCGATAGGCAGGCACTCTTCGAGCAGGCGCGCAAGAACATGTGCTGCTCCAGATGCCACGGCCTTCTTCTCGAAGGCTTCTTGCAGATTGTTTCGTTGCAACAGAAGAAAGGATCGTCGAAAGATCAAAACAACTACAACAACAGCTCAGCTCTCAGTAACCCCGACGCTCACCAATGGGGAGGAATCACCGCGACGAGGGATGAATCGCTCACGCTTCTTGACTGCTATTTGTATCCCAAATCTTTCAAAGTGCTACAAACTGTGAGTTTAGTTTGGGTAATAGAATAGCCGTTTGTTGTTAAAAAAAAAATAATAATAATAATGTATTGGTTGTTGTTTTGTAGGTGTTTGAGAGTGCACGTGCGCGAGAGAGGGAGCGTGAGTTGCTTTATCCTGATGCTTGTGGTGGCGATGGAAGGGTTTGGATTAGTCAAGGTTATGGTAAAGGTCATGGGACAAGAGAAGCTTGTGCTTTGCATACCAGATGGCTCTCTTGTGATACTTTAGTTGATTTTTACTCTGCTTTAGAAGACCAAAGTCGACAGTCACTTTTCACTATGAAAGAAGAAGATTTCATTGGAATGCTAACTTCCAGGTTGATTTTGATTTTTCTTTTTTGGATGTTTGGCTATGATCTGGTTTCTCCAGTTAGGGTGTATTGTTAACTCTTACAACTTAAGTTGCCATGTTTTAAATTGAAAAAATGGTTAGGGATGTAGTCTTTCAACTATGATGATTGCATGCATTGCTTAGTTGTTGTATTCTCTTAATCTTCTTTTCATGGTCTTGTGTCTTTTTTTCTTTCCAGTCCTCAGTAACATGTTGAACTTTAAAACCACAGATTCGACCGCAAGAAGTTTTGTAGAGACTGCAGAAAAAATGTTATCCGAGAGTTTAAAGCGCTCAAGGAACTTAAACGAATGCAAAGGAAAACACAATGTACCGAATGGTTTTGTGTTGCGGATACAGCTTTTCAATATCAGGTCTTTTATCTTTCTTAACATTTTCCTCTTTGTTGATTCCTGTACCGTACACTACAAGAGTAGATTTTACCTGTACACCTAAGAAGCTTATATTCCAAGGTAGAATGAGAAGTTTAATTGCAATATCTCAGGTGGGCGTTGATTCCGTTAGAGCAGACTGGAGTCAATATTTTACAGAGAATGCTGGATATCATCAGTTTGAGTGGGCTATTGGAACTGACAAAGGCGAATCCGATATCCTCGATTTCAGACGAGTAGGCAGTAATAGGAGTGCCCAAGTCAGTGGCCTAAACCTTCATGGATTAAAAGAATGCTACATTACTCTTAGGGCATTTAAAAAAAACGGCCGCTCCTCCGAGGTATCAGTCAAAGCGCATGCATTGGGATGCCAACAATGCGTTCATTCAAGGCTTGTGGTTGGGGATGGCTTTGTTTCAATTAGAAGAGGGAAATGCATCCGAATGTTTTTTGAGCATGCGGAAGAGGTTGAGGAAGAAGAGGTAATCAAAGCTTTTGACTGAGACCCTTTAGATATTTACAACTTTGCAGATAAGATATCTCCTTGCTAAAACATTGACATTGTATTTACAATATACAAGAATGAATTAGACAAAGATGGGAATGAGCTTGATGGTGACTGCTTCCGTCCGCAAAAGCATGCTAAGAGTCCAGAACTTGCTCGAGAGTTTCTTCTAGATGCCGCAACGGTTATTTTCAAGGAGCAGGTTTGTTATAGATTCGTCTAAGTTCACTTGCCATCTATTTTTTTTTTTCTGTGCTTTATGTGTGTGTATTCATACTCTCTCTTCATAAATAATTTCTTAGGTTGAAAAGGCATTTAGGGATGGTACAGCCCGTCAAAATGCACACAGTATATTTGTCTGCCTTTCATCGAAACTATTAGAGCAACGTGTTTATGTTGCCTGTAAGGAAATTATTACCTTGGAGAAGCAGGTTTGTTTGCTATCTTGATTGGACCTTTTGACAATCTATACAATTTAAGAAGACATGTTAGCCTTTTTTCTGTCCAACAACTCCATCATCTTAACACTTGCAGAAAAAGCTTCTTGAAGAAGAAGAAAAAGAAAAGCGTGAAGAAGAGGAGCGAAAAGAGCGGAAAAGAACGAAAGAAAGAGAGAAGAAACTTCGTAAAAAAGAGAGGCTGAAGGAAAAAGAACGAGAAAAAGAGCAGAAGAATCCAAAACGTATTGATAAAGCAACGCTGCCAAATTTGTCAAGTGAAGAAGGCTTTATGAATCTTGATGAGGAATCAAACGATACCATAAACTGCGAGGAGTCAGGAACTGAAACTGGAGATGTAGAATTGTCTCCACCTGATTCTCCTGATGATGAAGATAGTGAGCGTTTGGATGTTTGCATTACTTCAACCGCGGAGACCCATTATTCTGATAGCAATGATAGAGAGATTATAGATCATGAAAATGGGTACTGTAGGAATGATAGCCAAAGACCTGTTCATCAGACAGAAAGAATATGGAAAGAAGTTCAGCATGATCATGCTTTGAGGTGGTCAGAGAAATGTAGATATCCGGAAAATGCTTCTTTTGTTGATATGGCTGAGACAAGATACTGTAACGGTAGCTTGGAACTGTCGTCAAGACATCTTAACGGGTCAAATAAAAATTCGAGGGTCAAAGCTTTGAAGGCTGGTGGTAAACCGAACAGCATTAGGTCTGGTGGGAGGTACGATGACCATTCTTGCAGTAACAAACCCATTAATGGATACTGGCAAAAGGCAGAATCTAATATATCTGCAACCAGAGGCATGCCAGTAACTGTGAGAAAAGTTTTGGACTCTACGCAGTTGAAGCATCCGCGAAACAGCTCTCACTCTGACGCACCACCAGTTACATGTTCAACATTTAAGGCAGAAGTGGTTGAAGATGTAAGTTCCGCTGTGAAGTTAGCTGATGCACAGTCCGAGTGCAATGCTTCAGAAAAGTTGGGTAATGCTAATCATCGTGATTACTCAACCGAGGAAGGCAAGAAGATGTTGACATCAAAGAATGATGTCCTGTACTCGAAAGATCCTATAATGAGTAGAACCTCCAGTTCAGATAATTGCTCTTCGTGCCTCAGTGAAGGAGACAGCAATACAGCTTCTTCAAACAGCGGAAACTCTGAATCCTCCCCGATGTCTGATCCGGAAGACGCCAGTCAGCACTTCGAAGGAAGAGAGAATCTACTGGGCACTGAAAACTCTGTGCATGACTGTCACGAGGAGATGATACAGAAAGAGACAGAGAAGAGTGTTGATGAAAGAGACCTTCTAAGGATTAAGAAAATGTCTAACCATCCAGCTGAAAACGGGGAAAGTGAAAAATCTGGAACTCCTTTTACGGTTCTTAGCCAAAGCATGGACAATACGGTACCCACTGTGAATACTGGTTCCTACCTGTCACAGCCACAAAGCATGATGTTTCCCCAAATGCAGAGTACACCGTTGCCTGTCTTCCAGAGTCCTGCAACAATGGGTTACTATCATCAAGCTCCAGTCTCTTGGTCTGCAGCTCCAGCCAACGGATTGATGCCATTCCCTCATCCTAACCATTATGTATACGCAGGTCCTCTTGCATACAGTCTGAATGGAGAGTCCCCATTATGCGTACCGTATGGTACGCCATTGAACCATTCAGCAACCCCTTTCTTCCACTCCGGGCCAGCTCCAATGTTTTATCCCTTTGCTGAAATCAACACAATGAACACCGTGGACCAAGTTCAAACTCTTGAGCCAGCAGATGAAAATAAAATTAACGGACTTTCTCAAGTGGAAACTCGAAGCATTAGCGGTTGGGAAACTGATAGTGGCGAAGACTTCTCTTTGTTCCACTTTAGTGGGCCTGTTGCAGGAAGTAACTCGATTCCTGCTGATTCCATTGGGATTTTGGGGGACTTCTCCCTGCAGCTCTCAGGAGATCATGCGTTTGGTGACCAAACTATGAAGAAGAAAGAGAGCACAGTAGGTGAAGAGTACAGCTTGTTTGCGGAAAGCAACAGCTTGAGGTTTACTATCTTCTAAAAGCTTTTTATACAGTTTACTGGACAAGGTTTTATACACAGTTTACTTTTGGATTTGTTTGGCGTTATGGAGGATTGTAATCCAGAACGCAGTTTATTTCATTTCATGTGAAGATCTCTCCCACAAGAGTTTCTTTACATAATTATTTTATCTTTTCAAAAAGGTTCTGATTTGCTCAAAAATGATTCGTGCACACAGAATCTATTGTTTGGAGAAGGTAAGAACAGCAAGGTAAAGTCCTTGTTCATCAACAAACTGAGTTAACTCAAACGAATGCTTCTTAGCAACAGTCTTCAAGGTGGATTCATCAGGTAAATCAGAGACAACCACGTCTGGAAACTCCTTCCTTTGCTGCTTTAAACCTTCTCTACCTAGCGGGTGACTGATTACTACTCGTGCACCTGTTAGAACCAGACTGTGTTAGAAACCAAACTAGAATGAAGACATGGTTCAGAACATTGTTACCTAAGGAACAACGTTGGGAAAGTGTCTTGAACACCTCGTCCAGACCAAAAGGCAAAGCTGGAAGAAAGTAGAGGAACACGACATCTAAAGGAGACCATTTATCTGGAACATAGATCAACTCTCCTTGCCAGCATTTGACTTTGTCGTATTTCTCTTTGACGCAGGCCAACATGAAAAGGGAGTCGTGGACTATAAGCAAGAGCTGGGAAGGCGAAGACTCCACCAGACGGTCAACGAACGCTTCTGAGCTAAACGAGACCAGAACCCTCGAAGACTCTGTTACTTCTCCAGCCTTTACGATCTTTTCGAGCTTCTGGGTCTGTTCGGTTTCCATGGATTCGAGAAAGGACCAATCTTTCTCGTGGAAATCGACCGTGGAGACTCTTTCCTCTGGTGGGGAAGAGGAGGAAACTGAAAACGCTCTGTGACGAGACACATCAGACTGTTTAGTGGAAAGTTTAGGAGAAAGGTAGTGACTTTGAAGACGAGTTAGTTTCTTTGGTTGCAAAGAGAGAAGACGTGAAGAGTTGAAAGCAAGCAGAGAAGATAGAAGGGCTGAAGAAGAAGATGGAAACGAAAGGGAATGCATTGATAAACTGTAGCTTCTGTACTAAATCGAAAGAAGAAGATAGCGTAGCAGAGAGAGAAGACTTTGTAGGGCATCATCTCGAGAGTTAGAAGACGATGAGAGTCTTTGTGCTGAAATAAGAAAGCCCATTAGGCCCATTGGGTAGCTTTAGTTAATGCACTGGAAAGTACCTGTCTTGGCTGTTGGGTGAAAGAAAGAGCATCATAGTATCTCCAGTTATCTTCTGTTGAGGATAGCATGAAAACTGATTTATATGATTGTGCATGGAGAACTTGTACTACTCTGTTTCTAACTAGGTATCTCACCCATAATGTTAGTTATACAAAATGTTATGTGATTGTAATTTGTGTTCCTTTCCTTCTTCATTCTTCAAAATTTCTTTGTTTCCCAATCCATTGCTATAATGGTACCTTCTTGCAAGACCAGTCTTCGGCCAAACCTGATGAAACATTCTCTTCAGTTTTCTAAAATTTTTTAAAAAATTTATATGCAAATAGACTATTAAATTTGTAAAAAAAAAATTTACACTTTCAAATTACTAAAATCTTTACTAAATGGTCTACGATTTCCCAAATATTTGGGCCGGCCCAGCCTTTTTTGCTTCATTTTATAAGCAATCATGTAACTACGAGAACCATGTTTCCTCAGTGGCTACCTTTTGCAAATGAAATTAACTTTGGTTGTGATATGTTTGTCCTTAATCTTTACATAACATCATCTGAGAAGTAGATGCTGAAAAATTAGTATAGTACAAAAAACCAGAGTCTAGAAGGATAAATTAACCACATGGTCTATAGTGTCGGTGGAACTTTAGGTTACCAAAACAAGACCACCATTTTGGAAGCTTACATCGTTGTATGAATCAGATTGAGTTTTTATTTGAAAGTGGTTTGAGATGTGTACTGTTCGAACTATCATCCTCAAGTTGCAATTTTCCTAGGGTTGTGGGCCGATGTTCCTTAACTTCCACTAGTCCTTTTACAAATCTAATCTAAAAAAAGAGACAAGAGAGCAGGGAAATGTGGTCCTAAGGTTATATAATATAATGTATGTGTGTGCTCTTCACACGTCTTTATTATGTGCTTCTTTTATCATGTTCTTCATCACATGCTTTCTTCTACATTGCATTAACTTTAGTGGGGTCCTTTTCTAGCTGCTCTTGATGTTAACTCTTTGACATGTACACCACCATATCCTTAAAATTTTCCATAATTTGATAAAACCATCACGTAATTCTCAGATGTACTGTGTTCTCTGGTTTAGCCTCTGCAGCTTTGTTATCCAAACAACTGTTCGACGAGTGCATATATGTCTTTTTATTTGTTTTTATGTTCCCATAGGACTTGTCTGAATAACCTTATGATGGGCTGAGTTTGCACCTTGTGGTCCATCGTTATCACAATAATCTGATTAGACTTTATGATTTGTGGTTAACGTCAGTTAAGCAGTTTATAGCTCATTAGTTAGATATTATACAAATCATGCATGCTACAACGTTTCATAACATAATTAATTAGAGAAGAGTACCAAGGTAATTATTAAGCTTTGGTACTGAAATGCATTATGTAACTATAACCATCATGAGTTGTTGGAAAAAGAAATGATCTAATTATGGGTATATATATGGTGCAGGCAATGCCACATATATCTGTTATTGAAGTCATGCCAAAACTAGAAAAGTCAAGCTTTTGAAATGTTTGGTCTATCTAAAAGTCGTAGCTATACTATACTGTAGTCTTTAATGTTTTTTGATTAGTGTAACACATGGTAGGTACGAGGATTGATATCCTTGCTTCTTATTATAGATACCATCAATACTTATCATTCTTGTAGGCCTTTTATTTTAAAGGCATTATGGGCTTCTATCATAACTCTACTCTCTTGGAGGCAATTAGCAAAGAGACATGATCATGTGTGGCGGATTCTAACTACTTTTTTCAAGTCCATTAAAAAATATTGATTATGGTATATGCGTAGAGATGAACAAGTAAATACATGGTATACAGCTTGGTTGATGATTCTCTTTGAGTTGCTCGAATAAGGTTTGAAAAGAAACTAAAGAAGAAAGCTTTTTATTTTAGGTTAAAGCTTTAGGTTCAGTGTTTTTGAGATAGATATGAAAGCGCTCTTTGGTTTAACTCTACATTTGTAATCATGGACCACTTTCACTTCCCAGCTCTCTTTCTCTCTATACCCCCTTTTGTTTAGTCCATTGTCTTCAGTGATCCCCACACTAACCGAATCATCATCATCATCAACATCAAGAGCTTTCTTCTTTGGCTCTTGGTTCGGTAAAAGACCGTTCTATTAAACAGGTACTGTAAACGTTTTGGAACTAAAGAGATTTGTGGGGTTTATTTAATGGTTAAATAGACATACAATTTGGGTTAATGAAACATTGATCGAGACTTAAATTTTCTTGACTGCAACAACAGAGAAAGTACGTGCATATATGACTTCCATGGCTATTAATTTAATGTTCCTCTTTGATTCTTGAAGCCATAACAGAACTCAGAAATGAATGATTGAACATATATATTTTCCTAAACTTAAATCAGAAATTATTTTTTTTATTAATATATATAAACTCAGAATCTGAAGAAAGAAACCTCAAAGGTTCAAGATCTACACATCATGCCGGTTCTCCTTACAAAACATGAATATCTCGTCATTTTTTTTCACATTGGCCTCACCGTTTCGAACGAGTCTCATCACGGCTAAGTTAAAATGATATATGGACACCAAAAAAAAGTGTCAAAGATGAAGATCGAGACTCACATGATCTTGCACATTAGGTTTCATCAACTTGTAAGGCCAATGCGGCTCCTTACTCTCCTGGTCATGCGTTCTAAACGCTGGTGAAGCTGAGTAAACGCTATGAATAGCGTTTGCTGACGTGGAAGGCGGTACACGCCACAAACCTAAAGGACTTCCGTTGATCGTCGGTGTGTTAGAAGAAGAAGGAGGAGGAAGAAGAGTGCGTGAGTAATACGACGGCGTTTGTTGTGCTACTCCACCACCACCACCACCGTAGAATCTAGCTTCCGTTGTCCACGAGGGATAGTGACGGTGGTGGTGGTTGTTGAGGAAGCCGTAGACGTGGTGAGAGCCAGACTGATGAAGGTATGATGGCACAGAACCGCGTTTGGCGTGTTGGCGTTCGCGTTTGTGAGCGTTTTGGTGTCCACCTAGGGCTTGTGAAGTTGGGAAGTTTCTGAAACAGTAGTGACACTCGAATCTCCTGTTACTGCTGCTGTCTTTGTCTTTCTCCTTGACATTCTCCGATCTCTCGTCGTTGATCTTGGTTTTTGTGGTTTCAAGAATGTCCTCCTCCTGTTGAGTAGTACCGGAGGAGTTATCTCCGACGAGCTCTTGGCCGAAGAGACGAATAATGGAGCCTTTTTCTTTGGGAGGTGTACGGCGGATGAATGGAAGCTGAGAGAAGGATTCAACGTTGACGTTCATGAAATCGTGAGTTTCTCTTCTTCCATTGGTTTCTTCCATGGAAGAGAGGGAGAGAGAGAGAGGAGTGAGTGAGTTTGAGACTGTTTCAGAGACAGAAAGACAAGAGATGAGGTTTTGCATTAATTTAAAGAGGTTCCAAAATTCTAAAGTAATCAACTGTATGCCCTCGTGGGTATACTACGTTTTATACACCTAAGTAATTCACATTTGGCTCGTAAGTTTTTTTTTCTGTTTGCTTCTTTAGGAAAATGTACATATTAGTTCTTTTTCTTGTAATTAAAAAAAAATGGTGACGGATTTAAATTTCGGTAGAATAGGCTGAAGCGCCATATGTGTTACATATAATACCTAAAATTAATATAACAAAAACTTTGATATAGCTCTTGTTAGAGCACCTCGAATAGTTAGAAACCATAAATGTTTCTTAAACAAAAAAAAGTATTAGTATTATAATTATTTATGAGTTGATTACATTAAGAGACACTTTTTTACTTTCTATTACACCTACAGACACTTCTTACATGTGACACATTTTGTTGTGAGTCAGCGACAGATTGTGGACAATTTTGCCTTCAATGGAAACGACACTTGTGGATGAGTGATTTGTGGACGGCGTAGTTGGATGATTTGTGGACAGGTGATGTGTGGATGAGTGATGAGTAATGTGTAGACATGTGATGTTAATGTGTTTATAGTAGATAACGTGGACAAACTCTTTGTTTTGATTCCATAAAACTATACAACAATACGTGGACATGGACTCATGTTACTAAAATTATACCATAAACGTGGACACAAACTCTTTTATCTCCAACACAAGCACTTGGCTTCTTTGATAAATTATATGCAAAAATCAAGATGAGAAAGAGATGATATTGTGAGTATGAGCGGAGAGAAAAATCGAAGAAGCGTTTACCTTCTGAGAGTAATAGATCTTGCATGTCAGAGATTTCCGATCTAAGGAATTTGCGCTTTGTTATGATGTGGATGGATGTAAATTTGATTAGAGTTTAATTTAGATCCCGAGCTTATGAATGAAATCGAAAGAATATTGTCCATGTCCACAACTAGTTTATAATTTTGTTCAGATGTCAATCGCCACAACTAATTTATAATTCTGTTATCCATGCTTTGGTGTCCACGTCCACATTTAGTTTTGTTTACACATTAATATATATATATATATATAATAAATATATGAAAATGGATCTTAAAAGATAGAAAATTTTATATATAGTTTATTATGACAATTATTTTTGTTTAATATATTTTACAACTGAGATAAAAGTAAATAAAAACATAAAGTAGAATAAGAAAAAAAATAAAATGAAATAAGAAGAGGATAGAGATTCTCTTTATTTTAGGGTCATAAGATTCTTTTTGACAAAAGAAAGTATGTCTCAAGTGATAAGTGTCTTATAGTGTAATTTGAATGTGAGAAAATGTCTCTATATGTAAAAAATTCATTATTTATTTATGTTTTATTTTTATTAAATTAAATAAGAAACATTTACACCTAGAAACACATTTTGAGTTTCTAATTTCATTATAGGACACATTGCACTTGGCACACACTTTTTGATGAGAGAAAGACTTTAATGTCCTTTAACTAAAGAGAACCGAGAATTGACCAACCTTTTTTTCCTTACAAATTCTAATTGCAAACTCCCAAATCCTTCGTACATGATGACTAAACATATCTTTTTATTCTTTCTGATTTTCAAAAATTTATTTTTTTACTTAAAATTTATTATTTTTCTTTTTCTCTTTTCCATTGAATCTCTGCATTCGCTTTCAATTCAAACCCAATAAACTCAGAATAGAAACTCAATTCCTTCAGCAACATCACCAATAGCTTCCTTAATGTTAGAATTGCTCATCCTAATCTTTCTAAAATCTTCATCAACACCTTCATCAATACTCGTTTTGAGATATGTTCGAAGACGTGGTGAACGTGCATGTCTTATGGAGGAGTACGACCGGACTATGAACCCCTTTCTCTTCTGTAGAGGTCTTCTTTCTCCCTGAATCTCGACGTCTTCTTTCTCCCCGAATTTCTCCCCGAAATCGAAATCGACATCTCGATCTCTGTTTCTCGACCTCGAAACTTTGTTCTTTACCACCTCTGGTGATTCACAGATTAACTCCAAAAGGAAGGTTAGATCCCGCTTCTTAAAACAACTACTTGACTCTGTCTTCTCGGTCCAAACCCTAACTTTTGCATCTTGAGAAATTAAACCTTTCTCGAGGCTCAGTCCCGTGGAAACGATGGCGGTGGCGGTGGAGAGCATGGTGCAAGAAGCGGTGGATACCGCAGTGGAGGCAGTGGTGGTTGTGGAGGCGATGGTGGAAGACGTGAGTATGGATACAATGGTGGTGGTTGGTGGAGGTGGCTGCCGAATCTTCATCCACAAAACCTTGAACATAAGACCTCATCCACAAGTTCTTCATCCACAAAACCTTGATTCATGTGTCCACATTTTTCCGTGTCCATAATTTTATCATCCACAATGAGTATGTTCATATCTAACTCGTCCACAACTTTTCGTGTCCACAAACACTTGATATGCAAGGTGCAATTTCTGCTTCAAAATCGAACCATTTTAGCTTTGTTTTGTTTCTAAGGATATATCTCAACTTTCGTCTCTTTGTTCTAAAATTAGCAGAGAACGGAGAAGAATAGTTTATTCTCTGTCAACTGTTCACCGTAACCACAAGCATTGCGTCCATACATATCCATCCATAAGTATCTGATAAGTGTCCACGTTTCTTGCGTCCACATTTTTTCTGTCCATAAATGTTCTATTGATTGTGCTCGATGACTTTTCATATTTACTTAACTTTTCTACTATATTTATGTACATATAACAAGTAAAAATATAATTAAACAGATTTTAGTCTGCTTGTCCATTATTCTTGTTTCTACAACTCATTTGAAATTTACGTGTTCACAACTCATGAATCCACTTTTTTTTTCTATCCACAATATAGATGTCCATATTTCATTAGTCCACAAATGCTTAATCCAAAAATTTGACGTCAAATGGTTAAAATATATGTTAATGGATGTTAAAATGTAGAAGATAAAAAGTTAGAATTTGTTATGTCAATTTTTTTAATTTATATACTTTAATATTTGAAAAATAATCAAACAAAGGAACGAGAGGTGGACTTATAAAAATAATAAAAATAAATTAAAAAAATACAAAAAAAATTACAACTCATCGGTCAAACCATAAACTAAGTTACATTCATTTAGTCACTCAAACCAAAATCTAATATAAGTTAGTTACTGTGTCACCAAATCCAATTGACCATGTAGTTTCTTCTTTAAAAGGAACAAACTTCTCTTTCCACCTAAAGTAGGGGTAATTTCGTCCACAAAAAGACAGCTATATGGACAATGTGTCTCAACCACAAAATGTGTCTCTCAAGATAAGAGAAATACATAATATGTCTCTGTATGTAACCGTCTCATTAAATAATCATCTATTTGAATGATATATATATATATGTCTTTTTAGTATCCCATAATTTCTTAAGATATCTTTATTTCATTTTTTTTTTGTTTAAATAGTCTAAACTCCTCCTAATACTACCAATGGAGGGACTCTTATTTATTCCGCACTGGATATCGGGTTATGGTTGTGTACTAGGCACTGGTACGTGGATATGTATGTAGTATTAGGAATACACATTTATCTTGTGTATCTTTGGTATTGTATGTAACATCTATATAATTAAAATAGAAGTATCCATTTGAAAATGTTCTTACTTCATTAATTAAACTCTCTATTTTTTTGCTTGTTTTTTTCAGTTGCATTTATGAAATATCCTAAAACGAATAAAACTGCCTAATTTATTACTTGTCTTTTCAGTTACATTAATGAAATATGCTTAAATGAATTTAAACTTCCTATTTTATTGTTTGTCTTTTTCAGTTACCTTAATGAAATATCCTTAAATAAATTTGGACATAATGTCATTTAATCAACCAAGAAAACTCATGAGTTATCCTTACGTGCATAATTTTAATAATAGAGATTTTTAAAAACGTGCATCATTAAAATGTTACCTAAAAATGCAGCACTAATATATAACATGCATCAATAAAAATAGAATTTGACTCATACAATTGTACGGATATTATTTTCAGTTGATTAAATTTAAAAATAATTATTTATTCAAAAAAATTTAAGAATGGCTATGCTTTTAAAAATTATATGGTATTATTTGCTCATAACTCATTTGTCATTTGCTAAATTTTTAGAAAGAAAATTTTAGCATAATATAACTCAGTTGTCATTTGCTAAATTTATGGTTTTTATTTATATTTTTTATTAATTAATTATAATATTTTCATTTTATATTCGAAAGATAAATGAATTTTCTTTCAAACAATATTTTTGTAAATGTATTTTCTTAAAAATAATCAATTTAAATTGTTATTATCATTGAATACAATTATTTTTGACATAATTTGAGTTTTCGTTTACATCAAAACTTATCATATTTTAGGATAATTTTAATTTAAAATGTAATTTTCGTATTTTTGAAACAAATTCTAAAAATATTTTTTAAATATTTTGTTATAATATTTTACAAAATATTGAGTTGCATTTCAAATAAAAAGGTAAAGATATTAAAAATATTCTAATTAAAATATGTAAAATTTAATATAGTTTTAAGGAAATGGTCAAAAAAAAATTACACATATAAAAATCATGATTTTTGTTAACTGGGCGGATCATTATTTATATGATATCGCTTACGAAATTTTTTTTTCTGTTTTTACAATTATCTAATTAACTCTATATACTCATTTTTTTTTATTTTTTATATGATATCACACATTCGTAAAAAAAATAGATAGTTTAAGATGCAAAAAAAATATTTACTTAATGAATATAATATGAACGAATATTACAAATACATCATTTAATAAAATAAATAATTAAAAACTGAAAATTTATATCCGCGCAGGGTCTATTAATGTGTTTAAATAGTAGCTTACCATGAATATATGATGTATGTTTATGTCATGTACCGTGTCACGGTGAGTAAGCTTTTTTCTACGGAAATAATAAATTAATATAGTAAAAATGGTCGGATAAAAGAGAGGCCTCTTTATTCACTTCCGTACCCAATCACACATGCATTTCTTCTCTTAAAACTCCAATAAGTTCTCCTTTTGCAAATTTATCTCCTTTTCTGTTAGCTGTTTCCAAAAAGTGATTGCTGAAGATGTTAAAATGAAGACAAAAAAAGCTTACCAAATTGATCGTTAGCAGATGAAATGGGGTCATGGTGAGTAATGGGTTGAACTAAAAAGAGTGAGAGTTTGTAGGTAAGAGATCACTAGCAAGGTGAAGTTAGGTATGGACTCTTTTATACCATGGACCCTAGCTATTTGGTTATTATTAAGTCTACATATAAGTACATGAATTTTACTACTAATGGATTAATAGAGAAAGAGGAGAGAGTCAGACGGAGACCTAATTAAAGAGAGATCTTCTCTCTCAAGGACCAGCATTTTACACTCTTGGATGTTTTGTCTCACTGATGCAAAGATGATCTTACACAGAGAGAGAGAGGGGTGGTCCTTCTACATGATCATCGAATGATGCTAATAACCAACTAGTTCATGTTATCACCATATAATTAAACCAAAGATTGAATCTTTATTTGTAGAGATCTCGACCTCTCATCAATGCAAGTAACCTGTCGAAACTTATCAACACGATCATCCGGCAAAATTCGGTCCACGTCGTCTTCTTCATTTTGAACTATATATTCCCTTTATGTTTTATCTACACACTCAAAATTCGATACGTTGTACGAATTATTCAGTTTTTCAGTCCACTAGTATTATTTTTGCTGGATCGCTTTTGTAAATTTTTGGTCATGAATGTATGCAATGTTAATTAATTTGTATTATTAAGCGCATTGATTAAACAAAGATGAATACACAATTATAAACGGAATTTCATCCATTTTAAAACATAGCTCTTTCAATCTAATCATGCTGTTACGTTGACAAAACAAAATTCTTAAATGTTGTTACTAGTTAGGATATCGCTTGGTAAAACCTCCTGAATGTACAATAGCAACAAACATAACGATTT
The DNA here is from genome assembly GCA_945779075.1 of Brassica incana. NCBI lineage: Eukaryota > Viridiplantae > Streptophyta > Magnoliopsida > Brassicales > Brassicaceae > Brassica > Brassica incana. The sequence continues at coordinate 31,587 of CALZFW010000087.1, forward strand.
GCACCGATTATCTACGAACAAGAACCCCAAATATTATGCGCTCTTTTATAGCTTATGATATATTTATAAGCATAAACTATAATTACACCTTAGGTAGTTATACTTCAAAAAGAACAAAAAAATCAAGTTACTAAATGTTTCATAGCATACTATTAAACTTCTTAATCTCAATCGCAACATTCTTCTACGTATATACTGTCATAATTCAAACAAGAACTTAGATCAGATGTTAATATCTAGCTAGTTTAATTTCTGCTATTTTTCATTGTATACATATGTATCATTCCACAGATGTATCAGGTCACTGTGGAATGATAAAGAAAAAACTTATCAGTTATAAAATTGTAAAGCAGTTGGTGTAAACGTTTTAAAAATGTTCTCTTTCAAAAAAAAATTTGCAGATGGATTCCCCCTAAAAAGTTTGTTTTAGAGTGACTTCCTTAATTTTAATATAAAAAAGTTGTCTTTGAAGATGCTTGGACCGCCGGACAAACTTCGATTTCGACATCAGCGAGTTCCTTCTAATGCAAGCTTTAGGATTACAAGTAAAGTTTTTCTATGGATCTCTTCTCTCCTTAGCTATCTCTATCCTTTGTTATGTTTTAATTATTCTCGCTTTTCAATTTACCGTCGAGTTTTCTCTCCGGTTGTATTCGACTTAGCCTATTAGCATTTAATTTTAATATAATCAGTTGTAAAAAAAAAGAGTGACTTCCTTACAGAAATTCACTTATTCACATAACGTGTATGTGATATCTGACTAATCAAAACGTATTGTAAGAACGGAAATAAATTCAACTATGGTAATGTCCATGCGAAGTACTGGTCCCAAACTACATTAATTTACATACGTAACTTTGCAGATTTTGGACCTCACATGAGGAGTCCACATCTCTTTATTTTTCAACAAATAAACCCTGTTTAAACCCAACATGCGGTTTTAAAATTTTGAATTATATTAAAGAAATATCCCAGGGAAGTGATAAGTGATTTTAAGCGTTCAAGTAAATAGTATAAATTAATAAGAATGTTTTAGTATTTTCTAATCTTTTTCTAGTAGTATAAGATATAGGAAAAAAATTCTACAAAAAAAAAATCTAAGAAAATGTAATTGTGTCCCATGAATGGCATTTGAACCCCACAAAAAACATGCACTTAAAAGCCAACAAATCTCCCAAACCCTAACAGCAACCCTTCATTGAATCATGCAAATGCAAACCTCTTTGCTTTGCCATTAAAGTCACAGTCATATGCTCTGGCTTTTGTTGAGGGGACCATATCTCTCACTTTCTTGCCTTCACATCCATTTCTTGGATTCAACTCCTCCACTCTTACATACATATATGTATGCAAATTCTCTCCTTATTATTTTTTTTCTCAAAAAGAAAATTGGTAAGTTTCAAAAAAAAGAAAAAAAATTGGCGAATTGTTTGGCCAGCAATAATTAAAGATCATAAATATATGGAAAATGAAAAAAAAAAGACTAGATTTTGAGGGACAAGCATATCTTGTCCTTTTCGTTGTATGTGACCTCACAATGTTCAGCTATATATAAGGACCATACTTCAAAGTAATATAGGAAATACATGATGGAAGATATTTTATTTTAAGTAGAAGAAAACAGAACTAAAGAATGAGAGGAAGCCCAAAATTAATAGCTACAGAACAAATGCAAGTGGAGTTGAAAACAACATGAAGAGCTCACTGGTCTCTTTCAGTGTTAAACAATCATTTCACATTACGAATAGGATTCATTTCATCGAATTCACAAATACTAACTCTCCATCATTTCATCGAATTCACCAAACTCATTTTTATTTCTTATATACAATAACGCCATGGTCAATCAAATACCTCACGGTATGATCTTCATTACACATTACGAATAGGATTCATTTTTGTAGAAAAATTGTTCTTTTTTACTAGTAAATGAAAATGAGTTTTGTGTTGAACCGACTCTAGTGTGATTTGATTTTACTAAGAAATATATAGCTTTTTAATAAATAAATATAATGTATCTGAACATACGAATGAGTTCATAATGAACCATAAGACTCTACAAATCAGCATCAACCGACCCAAATCTTGAAATTCAGCATGAAAAAACGTAACTACCTAGCTCTTGTCTTATCCCTGTTGTTAGCTATAACCCCTGCGACAACGTTTGATGTTCCAGCCGCCATTGTTTAGCAATATTTTTTGTCAGTAGCTATAAAATTGATTGAGATCAGATTGTCGTTAATTTTTCAACGTGTCACAGACTGGGATACAAATAATATGAAGTTTTTTTTTCTTTGTAACACAATATAATATGAAGTATTAGTATAAAGAAATGAGAGTTGAAAATAGGCGTTAGGAAAGAAAAATGATTGAATGAGTAAGCTACACATAGGCAATGACAGCAACATATGAAGACAATAGGCTCTCTAAACTTCTCTAAACTTGTGTAGATATGCGAAATGTCAATAAAAATATAATTACATACAAATGCGAATTATTTTAGCTTTTGGAAGGTCTAAGCTTTGGTGGGTTAGTGATTATCATTATTGTCTGAAACTGATATGGGTCTTGTTTCTTTTATATGGACCACCATTTATGAATATTCCTATATATGTAACAATTATAATATAGTGAAAGCATCTTTTCAGATGATGGTTTAACGATGTATGTGGGGAACTTCTCTACATTATGTGATTTCTCCGGCCCCTTGTCAATTTTCTTTCTTTTTAAAACAAACGAAATTTTAAGAAAGGAAATATAAACTTTTATAATATTTTTTTTAATATTACAAGCCTCGTGCGTGGAAAATGAGTCTGGTATACACAAGTTCATGTCAACTTTTGTTGATATAAAATATACACTGGTTACTGATAAGCTTATAATGTCAGCCGAAACAAAGTGATTCCTTTGGTGATTTTACCCATAAGCTTTATAACGGGCCTTTTCTTAAACGGGCCTTTTGTTTCGGCCCATGTGTTGTAATATCTTCAAACCTCGACGGAGGTTTTCTGATTCTCAACCCTACCCTCCTCCTCACTCCACCGGCGGCTTCATCAGTCACCTTCCTCTCTCCGTTCAAAAACGGATGCAACAACAACTCCGAAGCGCTTCCTCTCTCTCCATGTTCCCTTGCGAAACACTTCTCCATAAACAACCGTGCGTCACAAGGAACACTCTCTGTAATCTCCGGTGCGTTTCCACCCAATAAACGAGACTTTATATCATCAACACAAACCCCTAACCATGGATGCTTACCGTTATACATCTCCAAAACCACGCAACCCAACGACCACAAATCTAGGGTTTTCTCAACGGTGGTACCGTCACGTACCGACTCTGGAGACATGTATAGAGGCGTTCCGACAAAAGGAGAACTAGCTTCCCAACAAACTGACTCATCTCCTGCCTTAACCGTCAATCCAAAATCCGAAATCTTTAACTCGTACGAGCAATACCATGTTTCTTGATCGTAACGTGGGAAGAGAAGGAGATTCGCCGGTTTAAGATCGCAATGAACATAACCGTGATCATGAACCGAAGCCAACCCTTGTAGAATCATCCGAGTGAAGTCTTTGATAACCGGATCCGATAATCTTCGGTTTACGCGGATGTAGTCTGTTAGGTTACCACCAGCTGCGTACTCTATAGGCCATCTTGTAGACTTTCTTTCCGTTGGAATCGGTTTCTTGAATCAGAGAGTTACCAAAAGATTGCACGACTCCTTGACATCCTCTGAGTTCGGTGAGGACACGAAACTCTCTCTCGATGGAGTTGTAATCTTCGGAGTCTGAGGTCTTGACGGCGTTGTGGAACGTTATGCCGTCGTCTTTTGTGTAGCTGAAGAGATCGACGGAGCCGTACGTACCCTTTCCTAGAGACTTGATGAATTTCGTATCGGGTTTGGGCTGATCGATCTTTGGTTTCTTTCTGTAACGTCGCATGTTTTCGTGATCGAGTCGCTCTGATTAATGTTGATGGTTTTCGTTCTTTGTGTATCTTGTTAATATTTATAAACCCTCTAGAGAGTCGAGTTACGTAGAGACTAGCAAGAAAGGAAAAAGAAACCCTAGTATTATATATTGAAAAAAGGAAATATGGAGTCACCTTCTAGAAGCACCTCTCGATCTTGCTTTCAGACGCCTATAGAGGTGTTCGATAATGAAGAGAAAACTTATGAGAAATCATAATGTAAGATATGCAATCTCCTGAGCCTCTCTACCTCTCTTCTCTCTTTCCTCTTTTAGTTTCCAAAAAAAAAAACTCTTTCCTTTTTTGCTTTATCTTGTTTGATGCTATATATATGTGTTGCAAACTTGCAATGTGTGCATGCTTTGATTGTTGACGTAGTACTCATGTTAAATTTGCTTTCTTATAGAACTTGAATACTCGGCATTTTGAAAATTGATAAGGAAGAATATTGGAAATTGCTATCCAATTTGATAGAAAAATCTCCCAAACTAGAGACTCCGGTATCAATTATACCTTTTATTCCGAGAATTTGCATTCCATCTGTAACTCTTTTTGTTGTTTTTATTCCAGGGGCTTCTGCTGCATAAGCAATTTGTGGGATTAAAATTGGGGAAAATGTGGTGAAGTTGTTAGAGATACAACTTTGGGGATAAAGGAAGCTGTGGAGATTGAACCAAGTGACGTGCGAGTTTGTTGAGGATAATGAAAGTGATAGTTAGTTCTGAGATAGCTAACAAGTTGAAACTTACAAATGACATTCTTTCTCTAGCTTCCTAGACGTTCATCCAACTTCCACTTGTGTCTCCTTATTGTGTGTCTAATACCATATGGGACACGAACAAAGAGTAAGTGTCTCTCTTCCCATGAGCTGGATTAGCAAAAGAAAAGTTGTAGTAGATATCAGCATTTGATACAAATTAAAAGGCCTATCATAGGAGACAAATTTAGTTTAAGATGCCTCTGAACTAACTTCCCTCATATACATACATGCATCAACCAACGTTGCATTAGAATCTTCTTGACCAGCTTAGACCATTTCATTGTGCTGTGACAAAGTCTAATCTCTCTACCTTAACAAATAACATTTTTAAAGGATGATTTTCATTGTGTGGATGCTGGTCATAAGGTTGTTATAATTCTTTCTCATAGGTCAACAAAAGGCATGTTGGTATTTAGTGGCAAGGATAGTTAATAATCTTACGGAAAGGTTAATTAGACTGATGTTCACAAGGTTTTTATAATATTTTCTAATTTCTAGACCGCATTTGGAGAGACACACAAGGTGTTCAGAGTTTTTTTTTTTTTTTTTTGGTTTCTGAATTTGTTGTTTATTCTTGGAGACTTGACTCTGTCTCTATAATGTTGCGCTTTAGGACACACGGTGGTAATCTCTAGGAGGATATGATTAAGATCACTGTGCCAAATGCGGTTGCTGCTTTTCGTATTGTAGACAAATTGCTCAACTTTCTCATGTATAATTTACTTTCATTTACTCTGTTTCTGTGGTCAATGGACAAAGCTGCCAAGCTCACTAGAGGATATTTTCTCATATAGGGATGTACCCTTGTTGATTCTCTTAGCCAGAACCAACCTAACAATCAAATAGTAAAAAATATCAATAATTTTGTTAACTAAGCTAAGCTTTTATGAGCATTGATAGCTAAGCAAAAAGCAAACCGCATCATTACGAGGTGAGAAGCGCCAAATAAGTCTCATCTAAAGTGAACATCCTTTTATCAGTATATATATATAGGATACAAATCTTCTCATCTGATTCACCAAATGACGAAGAGCTTAATAACAAAAAGCTTTAAACTGTTTCTTTGACTAAACAAGGAACACTTTTCAATCTCTCAATCCTTTTAAGCTCTTTAGCCACATCAGTCATGTTTGGAACATCCCCAAGACGACCAATGCATCTCAACGAGAGCTCAAGAAACGCTTTGATTTGACGCCTCTCTTGCTCTATGTCTCTACCCTCAACAACCAACATATTCTTTTCTACAACCTTATCAAATCTCCCATCCTTGACCAATCTAGACAAACATTCTGGATCTTCCACCAAATGATCTTCCCTTTTCCAAAACATCGGTTGTGGTATTCTTCCAGTTAAAAGAACAAACATAAACGCTCCAAAGCTATACACATCAGTCTTCTCAGTGACCAAACCTTTTGACGCATAGTTAGGGTCAAGAAACCCATATGTCCCTTCCAATACATCTTCTTGAACATATGTTTCGCCTTCAGGAATGAAAACACAGTTGCAAAACTCACCTAACTTTGCTGTTCCATTCTCATTCAAGAAAATCTGACAAGGCTGTATATCTTTATGGATTAGAGTTCTTGAAAACGCTGTGTGAAGGTAAGATAAAGCGTTTGCTAATCTCCTTTGCTATAACTGATTCTCATACTCCATGTTAGTGATGGATCAATAGGACATCTAGCTCCTCTTAAGCTACGAGTTATGACCTCTGCGTACTCACAAACTAGAACCGGGTAAGAAAATTCTAGGCAGCATCCTAACAGTTTCAGGAAGTTTTTGTGACCACTAACCATTGATGAAACCGCTAAGTCGCGGTATATCTTTTCAGAGAAAATTGATCCTCCATAAGCCCATTTCTTGATAAGCACGAGACTCGATCATCGAAGCATGCCTTTGTAATGACGGAATCTATCGACGCGGACAAGATTATTGCGGCTGAAGTTGTTGGTGGCTTCAAGGATCTGATCAGCTGAGAAATGTTTTATAGGATTTGATGTAGCATCATCACTAATCGCAATCAGCTCTTCAAGTAGTAACGAACCATTCTTCATAAACATTCTCTGACGCTCGTTGACTTCTTAATTTTTCTTTCTCCACCAGACCATCTTAAAAGGAACGTTTTCGAACTACAGAGCAAACAAATCGTCGAGAAGAGTTTGTTATTGGATTTGAAACGAGATTACCAAAGATACAAGAAGCGATTTGGTTGGTCAAACTCAAGAACATCATATAATATGGTCCTGGAGACTTGTGTGTTGTAGGTAAACAAGCATACGGTGGTCCTAACGTAAGGGGATGGTCCACACTCCAGATTATGAGATTGACGACGCGTGTATCAAATCCCTCGGATGAAGTGGTCGTTGGAAGGGCTTAAAGAGTTCCTAAAAAAAATGAAAATATTCTTATTTTGTTTTATAAAGAAAAATTATAATAAATATACAACTAATTGAATAACAAATTGGGCTTGAAAGAAATATTTGAGAGTTTTTCTGGTGAAAAGTAGTAAAAACTTTATTTAATCATTTTTATTTGTTAATTTTTTTTTTAACTATGACATAGTATTAAAATTTATCAATAATGATGATTGACGGGATTGTAAAATTGTGTTGCCAATTCGTAGAGAAAATGCCCCTTCTTTGTGGCTAATTTGTGTGTTGATTGCCAAGGGAAAGTGATTGAATTGTTTTTTATGTTAGGCCATCTGCATCGGGAGTGCCTTGGCCCGTCCCTTCTTTTTTATTGGGTCGAAAATAATTCAAATTGAAATTAAAATGGGTGGGACGGGCCGTAAGTAAGGGACAATCGGGCTCGTCCCGAAGGAGACGTGGCATCACGTTATTGGGCGATGGAAACGAAGAAGGGACGGTGGTTTCGGCTCATTCGCATTCGGGAAATTGAAATCGAAAATCGAAAAAGGAGAGCTCGATGGCGACAAACTGAAGCATCAAATCGAAGATCGATCCTTTCCAAACGAAAGCGATGACCTGATCTCCTCACTCCACCTGCGTCTTCTCTCTTCCACTGGAGTCTCTGTCGGCGTGTCTTTGCAAATCGAAAGGTCGCAGCTTCCAATCGAGAGGTCGCAGCTTCCAATCGAGAGGTCGCAGCTTCGAAATCTCAATCCACTTCCGTTCGATTGATATTTTTTTTTTTAATTTTGTAATTTTCTTATATTTCAATTTTAATGTTAAACTTCTATCATATAAGTTTTATTTAAAACTTCTTTACATATGTTATTACTTATTCAAATAAAAAAATTAATTAAATAATAAACTAAGGGACAATCAAAGTCCCACTAATAATCTACTTAGTCCCTTAGCTTAGGTCCTTTAAGATAAAAGTTTAATTAAAAATGCTAAGGGACTTGAAACACAATCCCACCATTGTGGTTGCCCTTATATGCGTAAAATATAAGGACTAGTGTTGCCTAATAAATGACGTATAAAAATAGTCAATCAAGTTATGGTTTTTAAGTAGGATATGAGGAAAATATATGGACAAGCCGAAACAGAAAAACAACAAAGGAGTAGAAGAACACATTTATTTATTTTTATTAATCAGCATTACATAAAATTTGTCTGATCATAATCAAATTATTAGCTCTTCCGTCTTATTCACTTTGCCTGTCTAAACAATACGTTCAAAATCGGACATAGTAGAGAAATCAACTTTTTTTTGTATAAACTTAATTTAGTTCAAGTAGTAGGTGAAGAGAGACACGAGGGAAGCCCCAACCAAAGAGCCAAGAGCCGGTACGACTACTGAGGCTCCGCTTGCGGCGGGTCCTGGTGCCGGAGCTCCAACTTCTGTTGCCATGACGGCGGTCATGGAAGCAGCAGCGAAAAGAACTCCGCAGGCAATCTTCTTCATCTCCATTTTTAGTTGAGACCTGAAAGGTTTTTTTTACTTCTTTTTTTGGTAGTTTTGTTACTTTTTTATTGTTTCTTGCAGGTCTGAAGAAAACTAGATGATGTTCACGGGGATTTATACGGGAAATAAGTAAGTTATTTTTAGAGAAGTTATCTTTAGGTAACGATTTATAACTAAATATTAGGAAATTAACATCAATAAAGTAAATTAAGGAAACTCACCGTTGAATTTTTATTTCATTGTGTGGCTTTGAGTCATTTTAGCATTATCATCCGTGTGTTACCTGGTCAAATGTATATTCTAAGTTAACTTATTTACCAACTTTTTAAGTTTTAAACTTTCAATTTTTGAAAGACACTAAATAGAAATGATATAGCGTACTTTTAACCAAAGTTAGAAGATTGGTCTACAGTTATAGGCTTATATGATATCTACATTTTTTTAAAATGTATATGTCGTAATAGAAGAGAGGTCTCAGGTGTGCGCATTCACTGCATTGGTGTTGGGTATTGTTGTGATGAATTGATCTTATAATAATCAGTTCTAAATAGTTTCATCGATGTTGATATTCATAGGACTGTGAAACTCTGATACCTTAACTCAAATAGATCATGCAACCATTTCGTCATTTAAAATTTTGTATACGTAAAAGTACTTGATCAGTGTGATTTCATTCGAGACCGCTATAAACACATGGTCCATTTTCCCCTCGATATCAGATGGTCTAATTTATCATAGACAGGTTAAAATAATTTTGCAGATTGTTCATTCAAAAATTTTTTTTGGCAGTTTGTTTGTTTGTATTAAATCATAAACATTCGAACCATAAAGAAAAGTTGGATGGCAGGAAAAGAAAAAGAAAGTCTTGGGCCAAATCCAAAAATATAGTTTGGGGCTGCATCTGGTCTATGTCTCAACATCTGGAACCCAATAACTTTACAGAAGAAAGTTAATAGTCCACATATGCTTTCAGGAGAGTACGATTCTAGAAACGTTCAAGGCTTTCACAATCGGGAAAAGAAATATCATGTACACTTCACATTTGTAACATATAAGAATGCTCAGTGTGCTTTGTGCAACGTTTTAAACACCAAAATTTACATCCAACTTTTGAGGTTTAGAAACGTAACCGTTGTAACTAGAACGTTCAAACCATACAACATAAACCCTGGTGTAGTCTAAAACTGTTACTGGTTGAAACTTAAACCCTCCCTGCGCCGGAAAACACGAAACATATATAAAACTAAGTGATATAGGTATTCTTTTCTTTTTTTCTGATCAATGTTGTTGATATAGGTATTCATTAGTTAAAAGTTGTTGATACAACGTCACTAAATATAATGAAAAGCATAGCAGATTGATATAAGAAATTGAAAATCCACCACACTATCAGAAAAAGACGAATTTAAACCGAAGTGACATCTAGTACGTGGCAATGCTATAGTGGCATCTTCAAACCATTTAGATTCATATTTGATGCTGACATATGCAGCATTGTCTGGCGGGAACATTCAACTAATTAGACATGGCCACGTTGAAAACATCGTTTTGTAGTTGAGACGTATATTATCATGTCTTTCGTGGTGGGGTTCAAACTTGCCGACACTCGAACCATTTAGTTTCCGTCCGGATTCGGTTTCCTAATTTATAATAATCAAACTTCGTTTACTAATCTTTAGTTTGATTTCCTTCGAGCATTTCTAATTAATTCGTTTGTTTTTTCTGGTTTATTTCCAACTTTTATTCCTAATAAAGCCTCATGGTATCATGATAAACAATGTGAAGAAAGATAATTTAAATTTATTATTGTCTTTTTCTTACAACTCATGATAAACAAGCACGTCTTCGAAGGTTAAATGCAGTCGTTATCTACTGGACCAACGTTGTTTTCATGAAGAGGTCCTTTTTGTCATATTTTTTAAATTAATAACCTTCTTGAAAATTCGACATTTAAGTATGCTTCTTTGTCTTGTAGTGTTATTTTCTCCTCTAATCTAATTAAGAAAAAACGAAGCTAAAACCTTTGACATTACCGAAGAGTATCTAAGCCCAAATAGATCAAACTACTTTGATACAGATCAGACCATGATTATCTTCTTTTTTGCCTAGTTCCTAAAACCCTAGATGATGTTAACTCTCTACGGTCAAGAAAGCTCGCCGGACCGCACCAGCCGGGATGAGACGCCGGAGGCTGTCGTGAGAGACATCCACGCGCTTGCTCCAGCGTCTACTACGGTGTTGCCACCACCTCCTGCCTTGCGAGGCTATTTTTCTCCAACTAGGTCAACGACGACTTCCATAAGCGAAGGCGCTTCTTCTGGTGAAAACTTCACAACCATAAGCAGAGAGTTCAACGCTCTAGTCATCGCCGGCTCATCCATGGGAAACAACAACGAACCAGCGGCTCGTGACGTCACGCAAGGTGAGGAGTTGATGAGGAGTATCCATGAGGAGAGGGAAGAAGAGGGGATGAACCCATTGGCAATAGTACCGGAGCAGTATCCGGATTCGAGTTTGGATCAGGGAAGTGGAAATGAGTCGGGTCAGGTTCAGGGTCGAGGTGGGATGACGTCAGTACAAAGGGTGAAGAGGGAAGAGGTGGAAGCTAAGATAACGGCATGGCAGACGGCAAAACTGGCTAAGATTAATAACAGGTTTAAGAGAGAAGACGCCGTTATTAACGGTCGGGTTAACGAGCAAGTCCATAAGGCCAATTCTTGGATGAAGAAAATCGAGGTGAAATTTAAATTATATTGTAATTAAAATTGTCCATCCTAGCTACGATGATTAGAAATACAAACACCATATATGGTTAACATAGAGCATTCACGACTGATATAGACTGACGATGTATTATAGTTAGCAATATAAAAGTTGTGATTGAAAAATCTTTGGAGTCAGTCCAAATGGACAGTAACCCATTTAATTTCTGTTTCTGAAATGCAAAAAAAAAAAAAAAAACAATGAATGAGTTGTAGATAGGTTGAGTTAGGTGAAGTGGGGACATAATTTTTATATAATTAATTTTTTTGCTAAATAAATTAATTTGGCATGAGATGGTTTGAAATTTGATAATTCAAGTGTTACCTGTTAATGTTCGTTTCTTGTATGTTTGCAATGTTTTTATATTATCTATTCATCTTATAAAAAATCATACTACTACGTACGTGAAAACCTCTAGTATGTTCTAATAACTTATAGGTATTATGTAAACTATAGAAAATGTGGCCTAAAGCAAATTATAACTTGGTTTTGATGCATGCAGAGGAAGCTAGAGGAGAGAAAGGCCAAGGCGTTGGAGAAAACACAGAACCAAGTGGCGAGAGCGCAGAGAAAAGCGGAGGAGAGGAGAGCAACAGCGGAAGCGAAGAGAGGAACGGAGGTTGCAAAAGTTGTAGAAGTTGCTAATCTCATGAGAGCCGTTGGTCGGTCTCCTTCCAAACGTTCTTGCTTCTCCTTCTCCTAGTTCTTTTCTTGATCAATCATAAACTTATATATTTTTTTTTTTGCTAAAAACAGGATTTTACTTCCAATTATTATTTACACATAGATAAAAGATAGTACGTAGAAATACTGATTTGTGAGTATCTACCAGTTTTTAGCCACAGAATTAATCAGATAGAATAAGTACATAACTAAACAAGTATTCTATTTATTGGAAGATAGATAGGGTAACAATAGTTATAGACCCCGTCCACTAAAGGTACAAAACCTAACGTATATGATATTTTGGTGACATGGTTGAAGAGAGAGATAATCTATTGGTAGGAAGTTGAATGTTCTCAATAACATTTATCCAAACTTCTATCATATAAGATTTTTTTTAATAGAAAATAGCGCCAAAAATCACTTTTATTAGATAAGGTATTTATAACACATAGCACCATAAATTGTACAAGACACATGTTAAATATGGACAAGAAGAAAATTGAAACATGACATTCCCTTTCATATACCAAAAAAAAAAAAATCATGTAAATGATTGAAGTAAAAATTTGTTTTCTTCTTGGATATGAAAAACAAGAAAATGATCGTGATCCTATAATCGTTTTTTTATTTTGGGGTTATTTTCAGATTTGCTTGGACATTACGGAAGAAGAGACCTAAAAATAAATGATTACAGAAAGACATATCTAAAGGGCAAAAAAAAAACAGAAATCAAGATAACAAGAAATACAGAGAGACTTCGGGAAGGAAGGACTTTTGTTTTTCCTTGTTCTGTTTTTAAAACCTTCCTTCCATATCTCTCTGTATTTGATGAGAAAGAAGAACAGTTTGATGTGTTTGGCTTTACGTTCATTTGATTACAAGTCTACGGTCCTTTGATTAGGGTTCTTGTTTCCTCCTTTCACGTTTTCAAGAACATTATAATTGTACAATGGGGAATTGCTGTGGAACGGCTGGATCTTTGATTGTAAATGATAAGCTAAAGAAAGGTTTAAAACTTGCAAATCCTTTCTCCATCGACTACGGCCACCGCCACGACGGCGAGAAGCTTGTCGTCCTCAAGGAGCCAACGGGTCGAGAGATCAAGCTGAGATACAAACTAGGTCGGGAGCTAGGTCGAGGAGAGTTCGGTGTAACGTACCTATGCACGGACAACGAGACCGGGGACGTTTTCGCGTGCAAATCCATCTTAAAGAAGAAGCTGAGAACGGCTGTGGATATAGATGACGTTAGGAGGGAAGCTGAGATCATGAGGATTATGCCTGAGCATCCGAACATCGTCACGTTGAAAGAGACTTATGAGGATGATAAAGCTGTGCATTTGGTTATGGAGCTTTGTGAAGGCGGTGAGCTTTTCGATAGGATTGTGGCTAGAGGGCATTACACGGAGAGAGCTGCAGCTTCGGTTGTTAAGACAATCATGGAAGTTGTTCAGGTTCGTTAGGTTTTTGATGGCATTATTGGTCTATAACATTGCTTGAGAGGCACGTCTTTGTTTTTCCTATGTGTGTTTCCATGTGGGTTTTAGATGTGCCATAAGCATGGTGTAATGCATAGAGACCTCAAGCCTGAGAACTTCTTGTTTGCAAACAAAAAAGAAACTGCGTCTTTGAAGGCCATTGATTTTGGTCTCTCGGTTTTCTTTAAACCAGGTAATGCTTTTATCTAGGATGATTGGCCAAGAAGCAATGTTTAACCTACAAGTGTTTATCTTTGCAGGCGAGAGGTTTAATGAAATCGTTGGGAGTCCTTACTACATGGCTCCTGAGGTACTAAAGCAGAGTTATGGACCAGAGATTGACATTTGGAGCGCAGGAGTAATCCTTTACATATTGCTATGTGGTGTTCCACCTTTTTGGGCAGGTTTAGCTTTGTCACACAACTTGTTTTGTGTCTGTGTTTTTTTTTGTAGAATCATACAATGTTGATAGAGTCTTTCCTATCTTGTTTGTTTCTAGAAACTGACCATGGAGTTCGCCAAAGCTATTCTTCGGTCTGTGATTGATTTCAGAAGAGACCCCTGGCCTAAAGTCTCTGCCAATGCAAAAGATCTGATCAAGAAGATGCTTCATCCTGACCCAAAGCGTCGTCTTACAGCTCAACAAGTGCTTGGTATCATCTTGCTTTCAGAATGCAAGTTGTTTTTAGTATGCATATTGAATCAAAGTTAAGTAAGAGACTCCAACAATCTTTGGTTTACAGAACATCCATGGTTACAAGATGGTAAGAATGCTCCAAATGTTTCATTAGGTGAAACCGTAAGAGCAAGACTAAAGCAATTCACAGTTATGAACAAGCTCAAGAAAAGGGCACTCAGGGTATGTACTAATACTATCTTCTCTTGAATTTTTTTGTAACTTTTGAAAGAGCTTAAGATAGTTATGTTGTGGATGAATTACTTTAGGTTATAGCTGAGCATTTATCGGTTGAAGAAGCATCAGGCATCAAAGAAAGATTTCAAGTAATGGACACTAGCAATAGAGGAAAGATTACCATCGATGAGCTAAGGATCGGATTGCGTAAACTAGGGATTGTTGTTCCTCAAGATGACATTCAAATCTTGATGGACGCGGTAAGCTATTAAGCAACAAGTACTTGACCTACAAGCTATTAAGCAAAAGTTACTTGACAAACAAGCTATTAAGTAATGAACTAGCGTTTTTGTTGTTATACAGGGAGATGTTGACAAAGATGGATACTTAGACGTTAATGAGTTCGTAGCCATATCGGTACACATCAGAAAGATGGGCAGTGACGAGCACTTAAAGACAGCCTTTTCGTTCTTTGACCAAAACAAGAATGGTTATATCGAAATAGAGGAGTTACGAGAAGCTTTGGCGAATGAATTTGACACAACTAGTGAAGAAGTTGTTGAAGCCATTATCCTTGATGTTGATACCAATAAGGTTAGAAACAATTTTTGTAGTGTAAAAAAAAACCTAAAAGACTAGACGTTTGAATGTTTTTGAACCGGTACTACTTGTGCAGGACGGAAGAATAAGTTATGAAGAGTTTGCAACGATGATGAAAACAGGAACGGATTGGAGAAAAGCTTCGAAGCAGTTCTCGAGGGATCGGTTTAAGAATCTTAGTATCAAACTGAAGGAAGAGGGATCCTTAAATTCTAATAATCGTGATGCAGAATAGAGCTTGGAATCCCAAACACAAATACTCAATTATTCTCAATCTCAAAAGATTAAATTGAATCTGATTCCAAAGGAAGAAAAATATTTGTTCATTCTTTTGGTTTTTGTTTTTCGCTTTCTCACAACATGTTAGTTTTTGACGGGTATCGATTTAAGCTCTAGGCATTTTTATATTGTTGAAAGATCGATGGATCAAGAGAAGCTCGTATGTATAGATAAATTAAAATTGTATGTGAGGACAAAATGTACCATGCAACAAAGAAAATGTTCAATAATTATTCAATATTCAACGTCTCTCAGTTTGCTTACATTCATCCATATATAACAGCTACATCTAAATTACATCTTGTGGAAAAGAAGACGACTGAGACTGGTAACTTTTGTGGTCATTCCATAATTTATCATTTGATATTATATGATCCACTGATGAAAAAATGATATTAAAAAAACATGAAGGCTCTCAATGGTGACCAAAGAAACGAGTGAGAATACTTAATTACTTTTTTTTCTTTAAATTCGACACCATTTATAAAGAATATTTTTTTCCAAATGTTCCTTCTCATTCTTTTTAATTTAAAGAATCACAAAGTAAAATTATTCTTTTTTCAAATCAGGCAAGGAATAATAGAGAATAAGTGTTCCTATTATTTTGTTCTTCTTAGTTCATTTCTTCTTTGTTCCTATTATTCTTTTTGTGGTCACTAGTTAGAGACGAAGTTTTGGTCAGTCATGCCATAATCTCTTTTATACTGAAAATTAATTTTTAAAAATTCTAATTTAAAATAGCATTTTCTGTCAAAAAATATTTGAAATTGAACACAACTAAACAAACTCTTTATCCTATAGATTACCACACGTTTGGGATTTGATCCACACTTTACCAGACCATTCATACATTTTTGAAGTTTCTGAATATTGGTGATATAGGCTGTAACTGGTAAAACAATAAGAAATTGATAGAATGAAAATAAATGAAATGATAAGAATGAAATACAACAGAAAATTGAATGAAATTTATTCCATTCATTCATAACCAAATTTGTTTTGGAATCATTTCTCTTTGTATTTATCTATTTTTGAGGAATTGATAAAATGAGTTTTACGTTCCATTCATGTCAAATAGTAATTTTTTTTTTGAATTAATGGAATATGATATTCCACATCATTCCATTCCAAAAATCAACAATCGAGATACAACCATAATATTTCTCTTTGTCTATTTCTGGTCAACATATTTATTTCTTTGTTAAAAATTGATTTTCTATGATAGTGGAGATTGATTATTGTTCGATATTGAGAAAGGTTTACTCCGAAAGCTTCATGTGCTGACAGTTTTAGATTGATTACTATTTTTTTAGACTAATAGAATAGATTTTTAACACAATATGTATTGTGTATTTTGTTATTCTACCTATAGCATCAACACCACAACTATTACGGTTGTCTCATCATCCCTATCGGCATGTTCTACACCACTGTTACCGTTCATTCTTTCCTCATCTTTTCCACCATTTTTTTTAAATCTCAAGTAAAAATAATCATAATCAATTATTCTGTACTATTTGTGTAATAAATATAGTACAATATGATTTTGTAAATCGCTTTTGATGTACGCCACGCAAAAGATCATCTGGTCAATTTCTATGTGAAATTATCACATCCAAGCTTCACTTTATTACATAGTCATTTGGTGAATATTTTGCCTCAATATGAATATCTCAAAAATTCACCCAAAGAAAAAAGAAGAACGATAAATAATTAAGAAAAAAAATAAGTCTCAATTTCCTTCTTGACTCTCTTCTCGCTTCGACCTGCAAGTTGCATCACTGCGAACAGAATCAAAACAGACGCTCTAACTGTCCTTGCTTTCGATCGAAGAAACGTTGTGTAGGTGTATGAACGCCTCCAAAATTATAAGTTATTGGAAGAAATTGATCTATGAAGAGCATCAGCTCACTCTGGATCTGCTACTCGATGATCTTTGACGAAAATGCCTCCTCCTTTGCTGCCGTATCCACTTGTAGTGTCGAGGTAATTGAACTCCCCTTTGGAGCTTTTCTATTTTTTTATATAATATTCTCATCGTCGCTTCGATTGCTCGCAGATACGAGTTGTTCTCAGCTGCTCTACACACATTGATCAACAATGTCTTTCTGATGGTCTTGGTCTTCATGGAGACAACGGCTAACAGAAACGATAATGATGAAGTCGTGGCAGCTCCGCCATCCGGACGGTCGGTGATAAGACTGAGGATCTACGGCGTAACTTTCCTGATGTACCTATTAGTTAAGGCATTCAGCTGCCGATGCCATCGCTGGTATCCGTTCAGTAGATATATTGACGAGATATCTTTGGCTTTTGGTGTCCTTTCCCTGATATCTTTGATCTCCACGATAACAACGTACAAAGTCATAGAGTTTGCTGTTGGTCTGGTTATGGATATACTCCTTATGTGTATATTATTCATAAGTTTTTTCATATATGTGTGTGCATATGTGCGCATGGACACCATTTTCCATATTTAAAACAATCTAATCAAAGAATTCAACTATAACATTGGTCCAATAATTAATTCTATTTGAATTTCTGTTTTAAGAATATACTAAATACATTTTAAATGATGTTTGTCTGTGGATATCCGTATATGGATGGACATATTGGATATATAAATTAGATCCTTATCCAAATGCTCGTGTGAAGATTTGGTTCATGGATGGACATAGGATACAGGAGATATAGATTATGTTTAAAATGTGAAGTATTATATTATTTTTCCCTGTGGTATGAGATTAATAGTATGTACAGGAGATAACATATATTATATAGTATGTATCCAAAGAATACAAGTTTCCTGAACTGTTTTGCAAGGCCTCAATATATAAAAAAAATAATCATTTGGGTTCAATAATATTACATTTAAATAAAATATGTCCAATTTTAATTGAGTAACACCAAACTTTGAAATCTCTTAAGCGTGAATTATAACATAAGATCTCTAAAAAAACAATGGACATGTTGAATCCTATACATCACATAATTTTCTTCAAAGGATGAACAAGAACCTATAATTAAGGAGGGCCAACTCCATCGGTAAGTATCTTTAAAACAGGTTCTAATATCAAAAGTAATAATAATTTAATCATGCGTAATTTTGAAATTAAAATTTATTTCTTTCTAAAAAAGTTGATCATTCAAAAATTGCCAAATGACACTTGGACGATCATAAACAGTACTAAAAACTTCACTTTAAGAATTCAATCTACTCTATTATGCTTTTTTTATTATTATTTTAATATTTTTTTTGTTTTAAAAACCCAAATTAGAAGCTGCCGATGGACGTGTAGCAACGACCAGGAAAGTTTCCAAGAAGTCATGCTTTCGTCCATACCTTCGAGAGCTTCACAAAGTATTTTTTTTATTATTATTTTTTTTCTGTTTGATTTTTGTTTTTAAAAAAAAAAAAAAAAAATTTATTAATCAGACCAATCGCGGACCGCCACGTGTTGTGAGGTCCGCACTACAGTGATGATCCGGGTTCAGTGCAGTGAACTCCCAAGAAGCAGGTTCATTGCTTTTGTTTATTTTAATATTTTTTTTTTTCGAAAACTATGTGAACTCCCTGTAGAGTTCACTGATGCACATGTACACATGTTTTATGATATTTTTTTTTTTTTGTAAACTTGCTTTATGATATATTTGTATGATGTAAATACGTTTCCATTTAATGTACGTCTATTAGATGATCTATATTATATATTTTGTATAGTCGATAATTACCTACTGTGCATTACAAAATCTGAGGTTCATGCATGATTCTTAACTCTCCAGTTTTTACTGTTCAATCACATGTTAAACGGCATTGAAATTTTGACCACGTGTTAATTTCAAATACTGCACAGACTAAAAATCCTCTTTGACAAAAAAAGAAAAACCTAAAAAATTTCAGCTAAAACGTGAACATTTATTCAACGGGAAACACATGTTCACATATGTATGTTCTTAAATCTTAACTCTAATCAAGCCTCACGTGCTGCGCCTAACTTAGCGTCCATACGCAATTTGTGTGCCGCAGAACTATGGTTGAAATGTTCGTACGTAGTTTTCTTTGGTGCATTTGTGTTTCCGTTTTTTCTTCGTTTGGGTGTAAAAGGTCAGATTAATGATTTAATTGATATCCATGCATTAATAAACCGATTTACGTGGGTGATGGGATCAGCAAAAAATATGCATTTTAGTAACCAATAACGGCCCGACTTGACAAACAAACAGAAAGTCTAATACATATGACGTTGATATTTTGACTATGTTTTCATTCTTTCAATATAAGCAATGAGATCAAAACGGAAGAAAATGCGGCAGTCACATGATAGGTAGTTATCGCCTTTTCAACTTGAACATTCACGAACATAGTTCGTTATCCACCAAAAAAAACATTTAAAAGTTGTTTTTTTTTCTTTGCTAAAATTACGCATATCTCTATAGTACACGAAATTACTACTGTTTTTTTTTCCAATAACACCTGTTTCGTATTATGTATCTTGCACGTAAATTCGAATTTGAGAATATATAACATATGAGTTTATATTATATATTTCCTATTTTAGTTTTTTTTGTTTATATCCTTCTATAGCTATTAAACATATACAAGGTAAAACTACACATCATGCCCGCTGCTATGAAAAGATGTAGAAAACTGGACAGTGATTCTTGATTGATGATGATACTCATGTGACTGCCATATGGTGAACCATATATACTAATATTAATTGTTATAAGAACTCATAGCAGCATCATAAACCCGTCGTTCGTCACAATAATTTTCTTCCGTGTATGTTCAATTCACAACTTGACACTCAATTTTCTTGAATAAACATGTACCAATAACAATAAAAAAACCTCCAATTGCCTTAAATCATTAAGCGATGTTTCTTGCAGAAAATACGATAAGCATGGTCTCGCTAAGAGACAACATAAATCAATAAATAAATTAAACGAGAGAGTAAAAGTATGAAACTCTAATGAAAGAAAAATATATAGACTATATAGCCTAAAGTAGTGTTTACTTGACAATCTCACTTTCAGTCCATACCTCGAACTCATTCAAACTTTTACTGTTCCTTTTGATTGCCTATAAATACACGTTCGTCGACACAACAATTTCAAAAACAAACAAACATAAAGACAAGAATCACAAACATCAAACATTTCTCAATCTCCCCAAAAACGACTCGTATTCCATACCAACATTAATGGCTCGTTGTTGCCAACTTTTAACCGGGTTCCTATTATGGGCTCTTTTGATGCTCTCATGGTGCGAAGCTTCAAGAAGCAGCATTAATGGATATGATCACCATCTTTCTTATGGAATTTTCAAATCCAATAGCTTAATCAAGCGAAGAGATGATGGTACACGTTTGAAAAGCTTTGCACGAGTCTCTTCGCGGCCTCCAACCACCGTTAGTGTTTCTGATTGTGGAGCTAAAGGAGATGGAAAAACCGATGACACGCAGGTATATATGCATATAAACGTACTTCCTAGGATCATATCCATATATTATTTATCTTAGTTATAACATCCAAAAATGTAGTTTTAAAAAAAAACATCCAAAAATATGTACATGGCTTCTAAGGCCACCATTAACCGGGGTGCTTACCCCGGTGCTTAACTTTTGCTTAACTTTAAAAAAAAAAAAATGGAAGCAGAGCGCTTAAACAAGCGCAATAAGCGCCGGTTGTTCCCACTGTACGCGGGCCCACTGACACGTGGCGACCGCGATTGATTCATTTTTAATTTTTTTTTTTAATTAGACAAAAACCAAAAAAAAAAAAATTAAGCACCCTCATTTGGGGTGCTAGGGTTAATCATGCCCTAAATATAAACTCATGAGACGGTCATGTATACAACTTTACGTTGTTTGTGCTAATGATCCTTGCATGCATGCATATCAGGCGTTCGTGAATGCATGGAATAAAGCATGTTCTTCAAGTGGAGCCGTTAATCTCTTAGTTCCTGAAGGGAAGACTTACTTCCTCAAGTCTATTCGATTAAATGGTCCATGCAAATCAATCCTTACCGTTCAGGTGAAGTACATAGCTGACTATTTGTACTATATATGATCACATATACAGGGGCGGACGTAGGTGAAGACGTACGGGGTCACGTGCCCCCGTCTCTTTTTTATTTTTCTTGCATAATCTATAAAACTCATGCAATACTCCTCTAAATATGCTGAAATAAAATTATGTGCCCCCGTCTAAATGGACTCCTACATCCGCCACTGCACATATACGGATTCGAATATATAAATTAAATGAACGTTTGCTGAATGGAACTACAGATCTTCGGAACATTATCGGCATCTCAAAAACGATCGGATTACAAAGATATCACCAGATGGATTACGTTTGATAGCGTTAACAGTCTGTCTGTAGATGGTGGAGCCACCGGAACTGTCAACGGAAACGGAGAAACGTGGTGGCAAAACTCATGCAAACGGAACGAAGCTCAGGTGTGTGTGTGTATGTAAATGTTTCATTTAATGAATATACATCCGCATGTCATCTTTATAATACAATCGATTTATTGAAGATATTGACACTCTTTTTTTATCTTTTTGTTATATGAAGCCATGCACAAACGCACCAACGGTACGTTTACGATTATTTCATATACAATTATAATGATGGTTTTGATCATAATTGGGTAACTAAGTTGCATGAATATATTCTTTATACGCAGGCTCTTACTTTCTACAACTCGAAGAATTTGAGAGTGAATAATCTGAGGGTGAGAAATGCGCAACAGATTCAGATTTCGATTGAGAAATGCTCCAACGTTCAGGTCTCAAATGTTGAGGTTACTGCGCCTGCTGATAGTCCTAATACCGATGGTATACACATCACTAACAGCCAAAACATTCAAGTCTCCAAAACCGTCATTGGAACAGGTTATTATCATATCCATGTACACCCCCGTGATTAGAACGAGTTGCTTGCATATCAGGGAAGCTAAAGTTTTGAGGATTTATCATTTTAATTTATGGAGATTGGTCTTAATGATTGCTTTTATATATAGGTGATGATTGTATATCTATTGAAACTGGATCACAAAATGTTAACATCAATGATTTAACTTGTGGTCCCGGTCACGGCATCAGGTATCAATGAATTATTTACTTTTCAGTATATATACCTAAATGTTTTCAACCGTAATCATTTAAAATTTATCAACATTTGATATTTTTTTTTTTTTTGGAATATGAACAGCATTGGGAGCTTAGGAGATGACAATTCAAAGGCATTTGTATCAGGTGTGACTGTGGATGGTGCTAAGCTTTCTGGTACAGACAATGGAGTTAGGATCAAAACTTACCAGGTGAAAGTCATAAACCAGCCCTTTCCGTCTAAACTAGCCTTCTCACATTTTCCGTACACTTTGTTTCTAATTTGCTACTTAACCTATTCTATTCAGGGAGGGTCAGGAACTGCTAGCGATATCATATTCCAGAACATTCAGATGGACAATGTGAAGAATCCAATCATAATCGACCAAGATTATTGCGACAAGAGCAAATGCACAGAACAGGTTTGCTCGAATCTGATGAAAACAGCTTCTAAAACTCATGGTAATAGATATTTTTGGATCTAATCACTATACTACATATTTTCAGACATCTGCGGTCCAAGTGAAGAACGTGGTGTACCGGAACATAAGTGGCACAAGCGCATCAGACATAGCAATAACGTTGAACTGTAGCAAGAACTATCCATGCCAAGGGATTGTGCTTGACAAAGTGAACATTAAGGGAGGCAAAGGAAGCTGCAGCAATGCTAATGTGATGGATAAAGGCATTGTTTTCCCTCAATGCAAATCCACTTAATTAATTAGACCAACCAAACACACATACAAATACACATAGCTACAGAGTATACAATAGTATGCTAATATACACATATACTTGTGGAATATATACATGGACACTGAATTAGTTAAAAGACATTGTCTAGTTATGAAGTATAGTATAGGAATATACACATAAACAACATGTTCAAGAGATTTATTGTATACTACTCCATATACTATTGGTGTGTGTAAAATTTAATGAATAAAAAATTATGTTTTTAAGTTGCTATGGACCTGAATGATAGTATTCTTTGGTGTCATTAAAGTATGATGTGTAACTCAATATTTTAATTTTTTTGGGTCAAAACTCAATATTTTAATTTAAAGACATGAAAAATGAAACCTAATTGGTCAGTTCTGTTACTATGATCACCAAAAAGGTCCGTTATTCATCCTTCTCATTGTTTTATAAGCCGGGCCGAGGATTTAATTGGGCCACAAGCCCATTATCAGTGTTACCCAAACAAAGCCTTTAGAAACCCTAGAATCCTTTTGTAACATATATAAGACGAGGCCTAGGGTTTTCGCTTGCTCACTCCAACACACATCGCAGCGATTCCAATCTCTTAAAAAAAAAAAACACTCGACAAAATGGCGGAACGTGGCGGAGAACGCGGCGCCGAGCGAGGTGGGAGACCGCGGCGGCTTCGGTCGTGGATTCGGAGGAGGTCGCGGCGACCGCGGTGGCCGCGGCGGTCCGAGAGGACGCGGCGGCCGACGCGGAGGCCGTCCCACCGAGGAGGAGAAATGGACTCCGGTGACCAAGCTCGGCCGTCCTCGTCCAAGCCGGAAAGATCCAGAAGCTCGAGCAGATCTACCTCCACTCGCTCCCCGTCAAGGAGTACCAGATCATCGACCTCCTCGTCGGCCCCACCCTAAAAGACGAGGTGATGAAGATCATGCCGGTTCAGAAGCAGACGAGGGCCGGGCAGAGGACGAGGTTCAAGGCCTTCGTCGTCGTCGGGGACACGAACGGGCACGTTGGTTTGGGTGTGAAGTGCTCCAAGGAGGTGGCTACGGCGATTAGAGGAGGGATTATATTGGCGAAGCTCTCTGTGATTCCGGTGAGGAGAGGATACTGGGGGAACAAGATTGGGAAGCCGCATACGGTTCCTTGTAAGGTTACGGGGAAGTGTGGGTCCGTTACGGTGAGGATGGTGCCGGCTCCGAGAGGTGCGGGGATTGTGGCGGCTAGGGTTCCTAAGAAGGTTCTTCAGTTCGCTGGGATTGATGACGTGTTCACTTCTTCCAGGGGGTCCACCTAAAACTCTTGGAAACTTTGTTAAGGTTCGGACTTTCTTCCTTTACTGGGCCAGATCTGGGCCAAGCCCATTGGGCTACAAAATTTTAGACATTTTTAGAAATCTAGGCCCCCAAATGCTAATATAGATGAGGTAGTAAGAATTGTGAAGCTTGAATGATTTGGTTTGTGTTTATTGCTAGTTACAGTGTAACATCCGTTATGATTAACATTATTTCACTTCTCATAGAAGATTTTGGTATCTTTAATGTATTTTTTTGGGTTATATTGAGTTTTTGAATCGTTCACTGAATAAACAACATGTGTATTTTGTAGGCAACATTTGATTGTCTTCAGAAGACGTATGGATTCCTGACACCAGAGTTCTGGAAAGAGACGAGCTTCAAAAAATCACCGTACCAGGAGTACACTGATTTGCTGGCCGAGAAGGGAACTAGGAAACTCATAACAGAGGTTGAAGACCAACAAGCCTCATCCTAAATCCCCAGCTACAAACTTGTCCCCCTCCTCTCTATGGATTATCCTTGATTTTGGTCGAACTTTGCTGGATTGCATCTCATGTTTCTTTTCAATTTTATGGATGGATAATGTTTTAGCTTTTATTGTTTTGTTTTCAAATCAAATCCAGTTTCTTTTTAAAAAAATTCACATTTGTTCCAATTTTAATTTTCTTCTACCTTGCGTAAACAAACTACTGAAACTCAGGTTCTAATTAAAAAATAACAATTCTGGAAAAATAAAATAGCTCTTAGCTAAAGACGGCTCTGATTTTTTTCTAATCAGAAAAAAGTAATTTAGAAAAAAACTGATATAAGCCTAAGTAACGAAAGGGAGCAGGTTGAACCTGCGACGAAGCGTATCTGGGGAAGATCACGAGCTGGACTCTCCGGCGACTACAATCCTACTCACAGAAAAAAAAACTTTCAGAGCTTCGATCGAAGTTTCTAATCACCGCTTTCGCTAAAACTGAGCTTTGATCTGAGGTAAAATTGATGCTTTCCGTTGGAATCAAAATTGTGTAGATTTTTTCGGGGTTTGACTATTTTTTCATACTCAAGTGAATGATTGACTTCGCGTTCTGAAAGTTTTGGATATTTTCAGGTGAAGGAGGAGATACATTTTGAGAAGTTGAGTACATTTTTTGTGAATTTGATCAGTGGGTTGAAGAATGGGCGCGTTCTCGGGTTTGATCTCGAGGAAAGTTGTGCCTGTTTGTGGGTAGGCTTTGCATTCTCTGCCCTGCGCTGCGTCCTAGGTCTAAACAGGCTATGAAGAGGTACAAGAAGCTCATTGCCGATATCTTCCATACTCCTCGTCATCAGGTTGCTTATTTTACCCCCATCTTTGCTGTGATTTGACTCGTTTACATGTCCGGGCAACCTGCCAGTAAGATTACGTGTACTTATGACTGCGATTAAACCTGCTATCTGCGACTAAAATTATGTTCATTTACGTGTCGCGACTTGTGATACCAGTCGTCCGATCAAAATTTTCTTAATATTTAGCCGATGTTCTTTCGGGGACTCGAATCGGAACCTGCGAGTGGTCGCGCAATCAGTAGATCGCAGGTCGCGCAATAAACAGGGCCCTACATTGCCCCCATGCTATTCCAAAGCTCAAATTAGCCACTCTTTGATGATGAATTCATGACTAGATCTGCAATATGTTTTAATCTTTGCTTGCTTTCCCTTTCTATGTTAAAGTTTTGTTATTTAGCCATGTTTGCTTGCTTTGACTTACATTGCCAATGCTATAAGAAGCTCAAAATCAGCCACTCTTTGGCTCAATTGACGTTTTTGATGATCAAATCATGGCTAATTTTGCAATATGTCTTTTTATTTTTTTCTTGAGTGGCTTGAATTTGGCTTCTTTTTAAAAAAAAATCTTGCTTGCTAAACCTTTCTATGTTGATGTTTTTTCCATGTGCGTTTCATTTCGCTTTTGAGTCATTGTGGATGGGACATGAGGTTCCCTCTTGGTTATCTTGGTGGGGTTTGGTTTAACTCCCTCACTGCTTACCGTTTTTGACAGGAGGAAGCTCCCAATGAACGGAAGATAGGAAAGCTATGTAAGTATGCTGCAAAGAACGCTGTTGGTATGCCAGAGGTATTATTATTCATCCAACGCCAAGTCTAGACAGAGTACTCGTTATAGCAATGTTGTCAACCTTGAACTTTACGATTTTATGAATATCAGATTTGCTCGAACAAAGACGTTACAAGGAATTGAGGAATGAGAATTTTCATTCGGCCAAGATAGTCATGTGCATATACAGAAGGCTTCTGGTTACTTGTAATGAGCAAATGTGAGGTCATCCTTCTTTAGCTTTCTTCTACAAACATTTCATATGTTCTCTTGTTTCCATGATGTTCTGTGGATTATCATAAGAACCCAAGAAACTAACTCGAAAGTTGTAACATATCATGACAGCAGGAGTATTTCGGCATGTATTGTTAATTTGATTATTGTTCCTTTTTTCAGGCCACTTTTTTCTAGTGGTTTTCTTAGGACGGTGCAAGCTCTTTTGGATCAAACTCGACAAGTTGAAATGCAAATAATTGGATGTCAGTCTCTTTTCGAATTTGTAAATAATCAGGTCAGCTTCCTACACACTTGATAGAATTCTCTTGTGACCTACATGTCAAGGTGCTTTCAGTTAAGGACATAAGCATGACTGATTCATGCTATCAAATTTCGCAGACAGATGGAAGTTCCCTGTTTAGCTTAGAAGGGCATTCTCTCAAAACTGTGTCAATTAGCACTGGAAGTTGAGGATGATGACAGGTCACGGAGCCTGCGTGCAGCAGGACTTCAAGCCCTTTCAGCAATGGTAATTCGGTTATGCTGTTTTGTCTCTCTAGCTACTATTCTTCTAACTCTGATGCATTCTGGTCTTTATCTATTTATAGATTTGGCTGATGGGTGAATACTGTCATATTCCCAGCGACTTTGACAATGTAAGTTAGATCTCAGGTTCATGCGCTAGTTTCTTTTGACTTCGTCAGAGTTGTAAGTAGTACATGTTAATAACTGTTAAATGATCAATTCGATATTTGCATGGCAGGTTGTCTCAGGAGTCTTGGAAAATTATGGCCACCCCAAAAAATTAGCCAATGCTATTGATAATGCTAGAAAATGGGTGGATGAGGTCTTGAAAAATGAAGGTCACCTAGCTCATGCTGATTCTCTCATAAATGTTCCTTCTTGGAGAACGGTTGTGAATGACAAGGGTGAACTGAATGTGAAAATGTAATTTCATCTCTCGTCAGTTGTTCTTACGTTTACCTATTTGGATTTTTTGCTTCTCTTCATTGTATTTTTCTTTCAGGGAAGATTCCTTGGACCCTAGTTTTTGGTCCAAGGTTTGCCTACACAACATGGCCAAGCTAGGTGAAGATGCCACAACCATGAGACGGATACTCGAGTCTTTGTTCCGTTACTTTGACGAGGGACATCTCTGGTCAACGGAAAATTCTATTGCATTGCCAGTTCTAAGGGATTTGCAATTTTTAATGGAATTATCTGGTATTACACTCTCAATATTTTTTTTCATTCGGCCATTCCCTCATGATCATTGTTCTGAAATAGTTATGCAATCTTGCAGGGCAGAGAACACACTTTATACTGTCCATGTTAATTAAACACCTTGATCATAAAAGTGTGCTTAAACAGCCAAGCATGCAGCTCAACATTCTAGAGGTTACCTCTTCCCTTGCTGAAAATGCAAAAGTGGAACACTCAGCAGCAATAGTCAGCGCAATTAGTGATATCATGAGGCATTTGAGAAAATGCATGCACTCTTCTCTTCATGAAGCAAATCTAGGAACTGAAGCAGCAAACTGTAATAGAATGGTCAGCGTAGCTATCGATAAGTGCCTCATCCAACTGACCAAAAAGGTATTTTATATCGTCTTCTTTCTCCTCAATATGTTCTTCTTTAAAGAGATGTGTGCCTGATTTTTCAATTTTACAAAGGTTGGAGATGCTGGGCCAATTCTAGATGCAATGGCTTTGATGTTGGAGAATATCCCAGCTGTCACAGATGTAGCAAGAAACACAATCGCTTCTGTTTTTCGCACTGCTCAAATTATAGCCTCTGTACCAAATCTGTCATATCAAAATAAGGCAACCTCCCTGTAACATCTAGTATTATTATTTTTTTCTCTTCTCATTAGTCCAGTTCTAATGAAATTTATTACTTCTTCTTCGTCTCAGGCTTTTCCCGAGGCCTTGTTCCATCAGTTACTGAAAGCTATGGTCCATCCAGATCATAAAACACGGATTGGCGCCCACCGTATATTTTCTGCTTGTCCTGGTACCAACCTTCAGTCTGCCCCCATCCCCTCCTCAACCACTAATGATCCTTAAGAAGGGAATGGGTCTTCCTCGTTCTCTTTCAAGGAATGCGTCTGTCTTTTCCTCTTCAACAGCCCTTTTCGAGAAGCTGAGGAAGGAAAACATTTCGTCAGTTCCAACTTCCGAT
Source organism: Brassica incana (assembly GCA_945779075.1). NCBI lineage: Eukaryota > Viridiplantae > Streptophyta > Magnoliopsida > Brassicales > Brassicaceae > Brassica > Brassica incana. The sequence continues at coordinate 60,429 of CALZFW010000087.1, forward strand.
CAGAGACAAATCAAAATGCTTGAGGAAGAGTCTGGAATCAATAGTGGGGAAATCCTTGACAGACTAACATCTTCATACAGTCAGGTGTATAGAAGTTGGAATCAACCAGTGACCTCAGTAGCAGATAACTCTGAGCTGGTACATCCCTTGTAACTTTCTTTGTGTGAGGCTCTATATATGTCGCTTAGAGTATTATCCCTTGGGTTCTCAACTTAGTTTCAGGATGGTTCCAAGGGTAGATCTGATAAGTGATTACAAAGTAGTTTCTAGAAACCACAATGACTGTTTATATACATAGTCTACTTATTAGGTGTCTGTGAGATGGCTACATCTTTTACCACTCTACAATAGTAAATTATAACTTGGAAGGGGTCGTTCGTTTAGTGTTCAGGACTTCATTTAATCTGTTTAAGGCCAAAGTTAAACCTGTTGCAGCTGTTGCCTCTTGATTTCTTCGTAGGTACACCTTGGATCAGTCTCCGTTCTCTAATCTGACTTTTTATATGATGCTCAGGACGCTGTTTGTATTAGGCTAAGTAGTCACCAGATAGGTCTTTTGCTTTCATCAATCTGGGCGCAGTCCATATCTGCAAACACGCCAGACAACTATGAGGCAATTACTAACACATACAGACTTGTATTGTTGTTCTCTCGTGGCAAGGTAATATATATATTTCATATCTCAATACTTCCTACTTCTGCATCTGAGTGTAAAAGTGCCTAGGTTCTCCTTATGAATTATTTGCTTACAGCTTTTTGTTAACATATCTAAAGTTTCTTATCTCTCAGAATTCAAGTCAGGGCGCTTTGATTCGAAGTTTCCAGATGGCACTTTCTTTGCGAGATGTTTCTTTAACGGAAGGAGGTGAGCTTCCACATGTTTTTGAGCCTTTATCTTTGATTTTTGGCTTGGAAACTATGATGTAGACGCTTTTGAGTCAATTGTTCGTCTATTTTCAGGACCACTCCCTCCGTCCCGACGAAGGTCACTCTTCACTATGGCTACATCAATGGTTCTTTTCTCCTCAAAAGCATTTAATCTTTTTTCTCTGGCGGATTTTGCTAAAGTAGCACTTCAGGGACCAACGGTACGCTGATCACTCTGATGTGAATGTTGCTTCTCTTGGCATTATTGCACCTAACTCAATTTACGCAACATTATTGAGCTCTTGAAATTCCAACCAGACTTCTTTGCTTTAACTTCCTCTTCTACCTGATTCAGCTTGATCCATTCTTGCATTTGGTTGAAGATCACAAGTTAAAGGCTGTAAATCCAGATCAGCTGCAGACCGTTGCGTATGGATGCCAAAAAGATGATGCTTCAGCTCTGGATACTCTTTCAAACATAGCAGTCTCCACTGAGCATAGCAGAGGAGCCCTTGTCTATGAAATTGTCAAAAGCTTACAAAATATATGCAGTGTAAGACGTTTCCTATCACTACCTCCCCACTAAATCATCCGATAACCACAGTAAACTATTTTCAGTCTGGAATGGAGAAAATTCAAGAGCAGCTGCTCAGTGACTTCATGCCGGATGATGCATGTCCACTTGGAACCATCGTTTTAGAGGACACTCAGAAACCCTTTCAGGCTGACTTTGGAGATGTTAAACCCCAAAACGTATTAAGTCTTCTGTTTACCATAACACTTTAAACCCTTGAGATGAAAATTGTGTTGAATGTTGGTCTGTATCTTCAGCTTGCGGCTCTCTTCTCTCACGAGGATCAAGAATCTGGAGATGTCACTGAAACAGCTGCAGATGATAATCCTGTAACAGTTGCTGGAATCCCAGACCTCTTGACTGTCGATCAAATTTCCAGAATCTGTAAGTTACATGCTCAGTCTTCCAACAGATTCATCACCAAGATTAGTTAACTTTACTTAATTATTGTTTTGTTGAAAGGTCGTAGAGACAATACGTCAGATGGATCTAATATCCTTCGATACTGTAGCCGATGCTTCATACAAAGAAATGACGTTTCATTGTGAGAACTTGTTAATGGGAAAACAGCAGAAGATATCTAATCTTTTCAATTCTCAGCTACAACATGAAAGTTCTGTTAACGGCTCTCCACCACAGCATGATGAAGAGATTAAGATCGCAACTTTTCATCCTATGATCAATTTTCACGCCGAGGTATGCCTTTGCTAAGATTACGCTCTTTTATATTGTGTACTGAGTTCTGATATCTGCTGACCAGTTTGGTTTGGTATCTATTCTCTTAATCAATTTTCTGTACTGATTAATCAAAATCTGTTTAGGATGACGTCCCTTTACCGTGGAAGGATTTTGACATGAAATCTCCAAGAACACCAATGGGGATGAAATCTCCAAGAACACTGATGGGAACTATTCAGACACAGTGCTACTCAGAACTCCAAAATAGCCCACACGCATATAAACTACCAGCCTCAACCCCGTACGACAACTTCCTTAAAGCTGCTGGTTGTTGATACACTTTGATTCAGTCAAGAACTCAAAGAAACAAAATAGGTGTTCTGTAATTAGACCATTCCCTTGTAGGTATACTCATTCTTTTATGCAATTCAATTGTTTCTTTCTGGTGTGAAGGTGCCATCTGGTTTTCACTTGGTCTTGTAATCTAACGATTCTTTGATTCTACAAGAAACGCTTTGTTGAACAGTATTACAATAATGTACATTGATTCTTCTGTGATCTAGTTTATAATTTTGCAATTAGATAAGCAGAAAAGCAAATCCAAGATTGCAGTTACATCATAAAACTCTACATAATGCACAGATGAGAGAAGCTCGCATATACAGGAATGCGTTTTTTGTATATAAATGTCACAAAAGAAACTATATTCAGTTCTCTCATTTACTTTGCTTAACCTCTTGAAGCATTTCAACTACTTTCTTCATCTTTGGCCTTTTCGCAGGTGTGATATCTGTGCAAAGCAATGCAACTTTCAGAGCTGCAAGCATCTCTCTCCTCCAAGCAAAAGATACAGTGCTAAGCTTGGCGTCAAGTATCTGTTCCGGTGTTTCTCCTCTCCCTGAAGCTCCATGTACCCATTTCACCAAATCCACTCCTTCACCAAACTCTTCCTCCACCGGCGCTCTTGAGGTTAGAATCTCAAGCAACACGACTCCGTAGCTGTATACATTCCCTGGTGCAGTCACTTGCATTGTGTATGCATACTCTGAGGAGGAAAAAACAAAGAAATGTGTTGGAATCTATGAAGTAAACAAAAACCATAGACATTATTATAATACCTGGAGGGATGTAGCCAAAGGAACCAGCAACTGAGCTTATACTCGCTGTGCCTCGAGATGGATCTAATAATTTCGATATTTCGATTTCCCCAAGCACAGGTTTGTTACCAGAGTCTAGCAAGACATTGCTAGAGGAAACATCAAGGTGAATAATGGCGACATGGTGGAGAAACGCTAAACCTTCAGCTACTCCAACGGCTATGGACAGTCTCATTGGCCAATCCGGTTGGTACTCTGGCTTCTTGGAGGACTCATGAATCAGCTGAGCTAAGTTACCATTAGGTAAATGCTGATGCAACAAGAGAGCAACATCTTCATATATAACAAACCCAATCGGTGTAACCAAGTGGTCATGGCAAAGTTTACCGAGTCTTTCAAGCTCTCTGATCATCTTGTTTTGATGCTGAGTTATGGCTCTATCCATAGACTTGAGTTTCTTCACCGAAACAATCATCCCTGAAGGCATGACAGCTTTATAAACCGAACTAAACGTTCCTGTGCTGAGTTTATTAGACTCCTTCATGGTTGCTTTCACAACTGCGTCTAGATCAATCCCTTGTTTAAGATTCTCAAGGAAGACATCTCCGGCTATAATCGCTGGTTGCTCATCCTCAACGTGTTCTTCAACATCGATGTTTTTACCCGCTGCTGCTTTCTCTTGTTTCTCCCTCATCATGAAGAGAACCACCACCACGGTGACTGATACAAAGACAGCAACACCTGAACCAATCACTGCGAGCACAATCCTGTATGACACTCTGTGACTGTACCTCAAATGCTCAATATCATCAGAGTATCCACAAGAAGAGCTCAACGGCGCTCCACAAAGCTCTTTGTTCCCCGAGAAGCTCGAGTTTGGAGACTTTTGAAATGGAACAAAGACAGGAACCGGACCGGTCAAGAGGTTGTTTGAGAAATTAACTTCGAACAAACTCATCATGCCTTTTAGCAGATGCGGTATGGTTCCTGTAAGCATGTTGTTAGAGACATCCAGTGAGACAAGCTTGTCGAGTCTTCCTAACTCAGCAGGCAATGGTCCATGAAGATGGTTGAAACTCAAGTTTAGAGCTATCTGCAAGCTCCTCATGTGACCAATCTCAGGAGGAATGGTTCCGGTCAAGTAGTTTCTACCCAGCTGGAGCTCAAGCAGCTTCAGACAGTTTCCAATCTCATGTGGGATGTCTCCTCTTATGGAGTTCTGATCAAGGAGCAGATACTGAAGCCTCGGCATGCTGCAAAGCTCCTTAGGGATGGTGCCGTTGAGTCTGTTGTTACTTAAATCAAGCTTGTTGAGGTTTCCTAATCCAAGAAACGACTTAGGGATCTCCCCAAAGAGACTGTTACCAGAGAGAATCAGCTCTTGAAGACTCATGAGCTGACCAAGCTCTGCTGGAATGGTTCCGGTGAACCCATTAGCTGCTAGATTCAGGAGAGTGAGGTTAGAACACTTTGAAAACTCTGCAACAATCTCACCTGAGAGATTGTTATTGTCTGCTTCAAAGTAGGTAAGTCCACTTATGTTTCCTATTGTCCTCGGAATGGCTCCTACAAGCTCATTGTTCCCAATTCTAATGCTGGAGAGGGCACTGCAGATTCCCACCTCTTCAGGAAGCTCACCGGTGAATCTATTCTGCGTCAAGACCAAAACTTTAAGCTTTCCTTTCTCAAAAACCCCCTTTGGAATCTTCCCCACAAGCTGGTTTGAGTGAAGGTTCAATAACTCCAGTTCAGAAACCAAACCTAACCCTTTAGGTATCTCACCAACCAACTCATTCTCATAAGCTGTAAACACCTTGAGGTTACTCAGGTTCCCTACCCAGTGAGGTATAGAACCGTTTAAGCCGTTTCCAGAGACTTGAAACTCCTCTAACCTCTCTAGAGACATAAGCTCATCAGGTATCTCTCCCACAAGCAAGTTGTTAGAAACGTTAAGCCATCTAAGACCTCTAAGGTTACCAAACTCAACTGGAATCCCACCAGCAAAACGGTTCAGAGACAAATCAAGAAACTCGAGGATCAGACAAGTTGCCGAGAGATGCAGGAATCGGTCCGGTGAAGCTGTTACGAGAGAGATCTAGATGCTTCAAGCTTCTGAGGTCGGAGATTAAAGTGACATTACCTCTAAGCTGAAGCCCTGAGAGATCAAGCGTTTCAACAAAGGAGTTGTTGGCACCACACTTGAGCCTATCCCAAGTACAGTACTCTGTGCTGCTACTACCCCATCCTGGAACTCTAAGGTCTCTCTTAATAGCTAACAATGCAGCTTCATCGCTTAGCTGAGCTTCACCAAGATCAGATTTTGACAGGAACCCAAGAATCAGAAGAACGGACATGCACCATAACGCCATTTTTGTTTAATTAAGTATACTCAATCACACACTTTTGTTCTTCTTCATTTGTATCATCAAGAAAAGGCGAGAGGAAGAGTTGAAAGTCTTGATCTTTAGGCCGTGAAACACGGATTAAAGCTCTGGTTTTGGAGTCAAAGTAACTGTTTTTCGATGATTCCGAGCAAAACCCATTTTCAGATTTGTGAGAAAAGGAAGTGCTTTTAAGTGTGACAGTGAGTGTTGTTGCTGTGCCTTTAGAGACAGACAGAGAGAGAGAAAGAGAGAACAAAGCCCATAGTTTCAGGGAGATAAAGAAAGAGAAGAGGGCAAGCAGAGCTTGAACATAATAGAGTAGGGTCTATGCGTACTAGAGAGAAGAGAATACATTTCGTGTTTTATAAAAAAATCACGAAACTATTATTGCAGAACCAAACAAAGATCCTCACTTCAGAGATAGAGAGAGAGACTCCAAAAAAGCAAACGCACTTAGACAGGAGGGAATTTTCTTTCTTTTTCTTTCTGATATGTTTAAATATTATATCAATTTCTGATATAAAGTTTTATATTTTTCACGAGACAGTGATGAATGAATGAAAGATGCATAAATCCGTCTGACACTTTTTTGCTTTTTGAATAGCAAAAAAAACTTTTTCATCAAGATTAAAGAAAAGTGTACGTTTTGATAATTCTTTTTCCTCTGACGTTTTTTTTCCTCTGACGTTTTTCTGTACCATACTGTCACTTGTTCAAAACCAAAGTGGTAAAATCTATTTTCTTTATTATCCCAATGTATGCTAAAATGAAGATTATTTCCCCCTAATTTACACACACTTTGCAATTATTAATCGTGTTATATCACATATTAGTATATCTTAAAGCTAGATTTATTTTTAGTCTCAAATGTGTAATTGGCTAAAATTGCCAGGATTTAACTAGGACACGATTACGTAATATCCTTCCATATACAAAATGTAATTTCTCATTTTAGTTTATCTATCTTCGGCTATTACAACACAATCTTGGGATTTTATGTTTAAATCCACATGTAGAACAGATTTTTATGTTAAACGTAAAACTTGTTCAAGAATTTTATACACGAACGAAGCCTTTTAGTGATATTTTAAGCTTAAACTCTTTCTGTCAACTCAAAGTTTAAAACATCCTACTATTTACTGTATATTAGGGTTGTATTCATTATATTTTAAAAGAATATCTCCAACTTGGAATATTTCTCTTTCTCATATACGTATATCGTAGGTAGTTTGGTAGCTTACGTGTTTTCTAATCTCTATGATCTTTTACATCAAAAGTTTGACATGCAATGACCACTTTTCCAAATGGGGAATCTACTTTCTTGCTCTCCAAAACGAAATTTTAAAAATTCAAATTTGAAGTTCCGAAAAGTGAAATTCCAAATATAGAGTTTCACTTTTCAAAACTTCAAATTTGAAGTTTAATCTTTTTATTTGCATTTTAGTCTTACAATTATACATCATATTTATAATTTTTAAATATTTTTTTTGTTTATTGTTTTATTCCTTAAAATTTTTATATCTCATAAATATTTCAAATTTGTTTTATAAATTTAAGTTTTACACATGAAATTAAATAAAAAAATTTAAAACAAGATTTATAATATTTTAAAACTAAAATTAAACAACAAAAATATTACAAAAAACCATAATAAAAACTTATTAAAAAGACACATGAAGACATAATTATTACTCAAATTTAAATATTATAACAACACTAATAGTTTGGTAAATTTGCTCCAGAACTTCCCAAATCTCCAAAATACTACCCAAACAAATTTCGTGTAACCGAAGATGATTGTTGTTGTTGCTCTTGACGCCTTTTTCGTACGATTCTTTCTTGTTCAGATCGAATGTATTCACGAATATTAACATCATCGATAGAAGCTACGTTTTTTTAGCAATATTTTATTTTCCTCTTTTACTTCTCTAAAAGCTAACTTTTTTGCTTCATTTTGCAGTCGTAATTCAATCATCTCATGACATTTTTCCCTGTTTGTTGTACTTTCGTTTAAAAGATCAAAGATTTTTTCGTTTGATGATATCAAACTATCAGCGGGTATATTATGAGGATATCCAATTTCAACAATTTTTTGCTCGTAATCTACAAATAAAAAATAAAGAAAATTAATTTTTACTTCGAAATGCACTAGTTGATCATATATGAGAGCATTACGGAAATAATTTTATGGAATAATGTAGTATTTGTTTGCAGTTTCATATTTAATTATGTACTTTTATTTATAATTTTATATCTTAGTGTAAGATTTTTTTAATTAATATTTATGTAATATTTATATATATGTACTAGTTATTTATAAAAGTTTTATGAATTTACATCAACTATGACAAATATAAGGATTATAGTGTAAAATATAAATAATTTTGAAGTTAAATTTGAAGTTTTACTTTTGGAGAAAAACACATTGAAACTTTAAATATGGAGTTTTGGAAACTTCAAAATAGAATTCTTTTTCGGAGATGCTCTGATAAACCATTTGTCAAGTCTCGAGTGGTGGTAGAAGACATGTTTTCTCCAATGTCCGGTCAGAACGTCGAAATTAGTCTCTTTTAAATTTTGATGATTATTAATTTATGGAGAGTCAGTCTGAGAATAAAATTAGTGTTCTTCAATTAAAACAGAAACGATTTTATTAAAATAGTATATAGGGAGTTGTGTCTTTAAGTTTCTGACGTTCCTCTACAAACGACCCAAACATGGGAAAGTAATGTCGGATACATCAAAACATATGTGTTTATCAATGTGTCTCTAACTACTTTTTTCTTAATCTCTTAAAGTTTTGATAGTTATTGTTGTGTTCATCATTAATTACAAGCTAGAAATTAGATATCACCTTTTTAAAAATATAATATGAGTGCATTACATAGAAAAAATGATTTCTAATCTATCTATATACTTCAAATATATATTTGAGTGATTCATAATTTTCTTTTTTGCTAAATGGATAAATGATTGTGAATTCCATCACTCCGTATTTGTTACAACATAGATTGTATTCCATATCTAACATCACTCCAAAAACAAGTGAATCTCAAGATCATGAATATGGGGTTTTAAGAAAGACTACATTTACCATCTTTAATCATGTTATTCGTAAGAAAAAATGAAGTAAAATAAATACATTACATGTAATGCCTAAAACTATAGTTTATCAACAAATATTCATTTATTTATGCTGCAAATAATTATATATTATTAAAACTTCAAAGAAATAAATATAGTTGGGAGTTAACCAATATGAGCAAATAAAGCTTGAGAATAATAGAAAGAAGAGTGTGGGGGCAAATTGTAGGGCCAAACTTTGTCTGCTCCGATCATCACCACTCACCCGCCCGTCCCATCATTCTTTAGCAAGTTTTGTTTTCTCAAATCCATGTACCAATTCCAAACCGTATTCAGTTATAAACCACAAACAATCCTGGATTTGGTTTTCATGTGAAATTTCACTAATCATAAAACTGAAAACTTTTATTGAATTTCTTCTTCTCGGTTTGGTAGACTTCTGACTATATAAGCTTCCAGATGAAAACGGTAATTAGCAAGATAAATGGATTATATCACTAAGTTACATGTATTCATGTTTTGGTTTGGTTTTCTACATTTCAATTCGGCTTGGGTTTTTGATCTTTCGTTTTGGTGTAAATCAGATTAAATCTCATAATTTCACTAGATGCATACATATATCACCAGTTAGATAATTTTTAAAAATTCATAACGATCTAATTTTCCATAGATAATCATAATTTATCAGACAAATCATAAGAAGAGGAGCATGAAAAAAGAGAAGACATAATGATGGAAGCACCTAGTTGCTTTAAACTCGTGAAGAAAAAGAGATAAGATATTCTTAAAAAGTCAAATTAGTTGTTTAAAATTTCCATAATTAATTATTAAAGAAAATGTTAATCAATGATTACAATGAGAGCTGAGTCATTAGCAGATGAATGCTTTACCTATCAAACTAACTTTCTGCATAATCATTCGTGAATTGCAATTCATGACTTTGCTTTCGAATTTTTAAAATGGAGATCAGGCCGAGATTTATGCTCCCATCATTACAGATTTGTGGGATGTTGTACCAAAAGCATTATTCCCATTTACAATTAGTACAATTTAGTTATTGTTTTTTTGGGGGACATGTACAATTTTACATTCATAAGAGTTCATTTTTATAATAATGAATTCCGAACCTTTCTTTATAATTGTTATATCCCCTGTATATTATTTAAGAAGCATTACAATTTCTTTTTGTATATTATTTAAGAAACATTACAATTTCTTTTTGTAACCACATGTCATCACTAGAATGATTCTTAGAATCATTAGAGAAATATGTTGGTCCATCTAATTATATAATAAGCTTTTTATTAAAATAACAATAAATTCATCATTAATGTATTTTATTATTTTTTTAAATAAAATTTACGGAATTGTCTAATGTGGCTAAAGTATATATGAAAATTAATGATTTTGAATAATAAAGATTTGATAAAAAATAGTGTATCTTCTATCATATTTGTTTAATTTTAAGTTATTAAATAAATTAAACAACCACAATAAGCATATAATAAAAATTTAGATTTTATGTATATGTAATATTTTGAATTTTTACAAACGGCTATAAATTACTAAAACTGTTAAAAGTCTCACATTCAAATTTTATGATCCATGGTTTAAAATTTTTGTTATGACAAAATACAAATGATTACAAAAATTATATAAGTAAAAAGTCTAATTTAATTAATTATTAAGATTAATATATATATCGTTTTAAATTAAACTATAAACCATATAAAATACAATATTTTAGTTTCAAAATTTACTTTAAACAATTTTTTTGATGAAAGTTTTGAACGATCATTGACAACTTATTTTTTTTTAAATTATAAATTACTACAACTATTAATCCCATAATGAAAATTTTGTTATCAGTAATTTAAAATTTTTTCTATAAAAGATACAAATGATCAAAAAACTATATGAGTAGAAATCATCATTTAATAGACATTAATATTAAAAATATACTAAAATATATTATCTATGTTACTATCATTTTAATTTAATAACCTATCCTATCAAATAAAAAAAATTAGATTAATACAATTGATTTATATGTTCGCACCAATTTAATTATATTTTTAATAGTTACTGACTTTTAATTATTTAATATATATTTATTATTTTATAATATGTAAAAATATTTAATACATAAAATAATTTTTATATATAATGTTGATTCCGCGCAAGGTGCGGATCTTAACCTAGTATTATACTATTGCGTAACTTTCTGATGTTTTCATATAATGTTAATGTGTTATAATGGTTGTGACTTGTGAGTTTTTTTTTTTTACCAGATTCTATTAGGTATTGAAGTTTATGTATAAAATATAACAAATACAAAAGCTAAAAGGAAATGTCAAAGGACATAACTCGGCTGTCTATCTTGTAGTGTACCAAATGGGGCATGTGGAAGGTTGAAGGGAAGCTATCCCCACTTTGTGTTGATTGTTTTCATCATTTTATACATTTATTTTCTATTACTTTTTCAGTAGGAAAGTGATTAAAAAGAATTTGTATAAATATATTTTTGGCAGTAATATTGATTGAGACTTTAGCTCTTGCTTTATCGGACACATATCGTGACCTTTAGATCATGGTCTGTCCCTCTTATTTTAAGCATTCGTCGACATTTCTTTTGTTTTACTATATCATTTTCAACATTAAATTTCATGATAATGAAAAAAGGAACAACAAATTATATTTTCAAATTCTAAACCTAAGGGTCCTGGATATTCAATTCACCGTTTGTCAAAAACGTTTTAAGAAATCAACTCCGAAACGGAACAAAGTTCGTGGTTTGGACCTAATTGGATTGAGCTATAAATCCCATGGGCTTACTGTAGAACTATTTGCAATTCAAAATAGGAGATAACTGACCTCTAAAACCACGATGAATCGATGAATGAATGAGTCGTGCTGGTTTCAGAAGGGAGAGGTTTTGAAGCTGATCGATCAACGGATCTTTTGTTGTTTGCGGCCCAAGTAACAGGGTGAGCCCATCCAAGTTGTATATAACGCATGAAATTTATACTTACACAACAACAAGGTGAGTATGGAGATACACGTTCTCGCAATTTCTCCGAATGTATCATATTCAACGTGAATCTCTTGTTGGTTGACAGTTGACGACTATATGTCGCATTGAGCCTAGTGGAAATGCGTTTATAGCGTTCTAATCAACCAACTTCACTCTATAAATACGGTTAGTAACATTTTCTGACCAGGTTTGATTCATTGGTCGCTAATTGTAGTACATTGTTATTTTATTAGAAGATGTTGATTTTTCATAGTAATTTTTTGGTGTAAGTTTTTTCATAGTATTGTTAAGGAATTTGTGAGAAAACGTTTCTTAAATTTGTAATTATATTTAAAAAGCAAGAACGGTTAGTAAATTTCAAATTTTATAGTTTGTGGTGAGGAAGGGGATGGCTCCTTCACTGATTCATTTTTGATAGAATCTTATTTCATATGATCGAGGGCAAATAAATTTCTAGTTAATCAAAACTTCTAATTCTATGAGTTACACAGTGACAGTGTGACACCAACCAGCTGCAGCGTTTTTCAATCTTTTTCATTGCGTGTGTGTGTGTCAACTTTGGGCTGTCTTCCCATGTTCATGTCTAAAGCGATTCCATCTTATAACAATTATGGTTTTGGAAGTCAAATATTAAGTGTGTGGATCCCATCATGTGAGCTCCAAAAAAGTCAACGAGCTTTATTATATAAAAGTAAAGTCAACTATGGAGAGATGAACAAGATTCTCTTCCCGTCGCCGGTTTCATCTCAAACTCCGGCTGGTTTCATATGCAGGGCTAACTCAACACATATGTGGAGTCACAACGAGATATAGGACAACAAGTACTGTGTAATATTTGGAATATACATTGTACTTAAAAGGACAGAGGAGCACATATACATGTCATAAATCATAATGTGTATGTGTGTATGCATATGTTGTCGCGACTCGATAATGTATAATATATAACTAAATGAAAGAATCTAGGCACTTTGGAATCATATTCGGTTTTCCAGTCTTTGACTTGGAGAGCAAATCACGCCGACGAACCGACACAAGCCATACTTGGAGGCTCCCACCGTATACATATTAATTTGCTATACACATGAAATTAATGACGTAGCTAGTTGCTAACATTTAATTATCCCAAAAGAACCGAAAAGTTGTCTATAATTTGCTTGAGATTCAAATTTCACATTACATGAACTAAAATTAATTGCTTGCATGTTCATATGAGCATATGATATTTAGAACTTTATGCAAGTTGATAGAACTCTATGGTATTTCTTTGAGAACAAATGTGTAGTCACCGTTTAGCTGAAACAATTATTAACATAGACTACATAATCACAAATTTTACAAATAGACATGGTTGTTTAATACATTATGAAAACAGCGATAAGAAAATTGAAAGTAGTTTGATGAATAACATTATGGACATTACAGCCACACCGCAAACATTGCGGCTTATTTCGTGGGGATAGTCAATGTGCTCTTACTTATCTTCGTTATCACTTTCGTATTAATACGTACGGTGCATCGCCGTATGATACTTAATTTATATATTTATTCCATCATTTAATATTTCCAATTATTCCGTAAAATTATTAGTACGTAGGTCAGCTATATATATAGCTCGTAGGAAGTTGTGCATATATCATCACCCATTGTATAATTAGCTCTCTTAACTATACTTTCATATAAGCACACAACTGATAGATTGTTTTCTTGTGTCACATAGCGTAAGAGCTCACAATGTCTCTCGCTATCTTTCTTTGTTTGGCTTTCCTTTTTGCGCCTTGTCATGGTTCTCATAGCTTACCTGCACAACGAACTCCTCATCTTGATAGTAAGACCATTCTAACTATAGCATTAACTTTCAACGCTATATTTGATATGTTAGAGCATGATTAATGGGGATCTTAAGGTGAGATTTTTAGCAGAATATAAAAAAACCGTCTCTTATATTCTGATAAGAATCCTACCTTAATAAACACTCATTAATCATGCTCTTACGTAGCAAATGATTCAAGCGAAAAATATTCTATATTATTAAAGTTTTCACATTATATGAAATGTGAATTTGGCTATCCATGTTCATGCAGCACTTCTCCCAAATGGAAACTTTGAGCAAGTTCCTAACAAATCAAACATGAGAAAGATGCAAATAATCGGCAAATACTCTCTTCCTCATTGGGAAATCTCCGGCCACGTCGAGTTAGTCTCTGGCGGTCCACAGCCTGGAGGTTTCTACTTCGCGGTGCCACGTGGAGTCCATGCAGCTAGGCTAGGGAACTTAGCATCGATTTCTCAGTATGTGAAAGTGAAGCGTGGCTTGGTCTATTCTCTAACGTTTGGGGTCACGAGGACTTGTGCTCAGGACGAGAACATACGAATCTCTGTTCCCAGTCAGACCAATGAGCTGCCGATCAAAACCCTGTTCAGTACTAACGGTGGAGACACGTACGCTTGGGCTTTCAAGGCAAAGTTTGATGTGGTTAAGGTCACTTTTCATAACCCTGGTGTTCAAGAGGATCCTTCATGTGGTCCTCTCGTTGACGCCGTTGCCATCAAAGAGATTCTCCCTCTTCGGTATACTAGAGGTAATTTAATCAATCATGTCAATTTTAGTATAAAATTGTCCTTGTTGTCAATCTAAAATTGGGTTCAATTTTTATTTTTTATATCTTTCATGTTAATCTAAGAAGAATAGTAATGAATGCATAATTTTATTTAGGCTATATATTCATTTTCATCCGACGGTGACCTATGTGACTATTCACAACTTGCATGTTGTTATTTGTTTTGGTATCGCATGATTGATTACATCCATTGATCGCAAATCATTTTTTCATACTGAAAAAAACTATTTAAATTTTAAATTTACAAAAACTTACGATATATCATAAGTTGCTACAATAAATAAACGAACAAAATTTGGTCACATGTTGCGGAAGAAGTAGATAAACATGGTATTAGAGCAAACACCATTGGTAAAGTTTTCAAATTTTTTTTTGAAAACATAATATTAGTATTTTAATTAGTTTTGTTTAAATAATTAAATTTAATTTTAATTAGATATAAGCTAGTAACATAGTGACAAGTGGAATGAGTATTGAATCCGAAATTTGAAGTGATTTGATTTTTATTGAGTTTCTAGATGAGATTGTACGAGAATCTAAGAATTTGGTTTATTTTTTGTTAAACTCTAGAATTTCATCTAAAACTATGGGATTTGAATTTTTATTTTATAACTAAGAAATCCCATTCAAACATTCTATAAACATTTAAAGCACTTTAAAATTCATAATTTAAATTTTGTTCAATAACATTGGATTTTAGAGTGATTTATGAAATGACAAATTTAATAACACTAGATTTTTAATTTTTTTTTTTCAAATTCTTGTTTGACTAACAGTTCAAACTCCTGGTTTAATACACCCATTTATTGTTGTTCTCTCTCCAATCCTCTTTTAAAAATCTTTAAATTATAGTTAGGATATAGACAAGATAACCTCAATTTGGTTCTCTTGTTTTTCATCTACACCAAACCGGTTTACATGGAGTTTTGTTGTTTAAAAGGTACATCATTTGAACCAAAGTTCCCACCTAAATAATTTTGCAGTTTGGTCCTTATCTTACATATTGTTTGATGTTTCATCCTAAAACTTATTTTCTACGTAAATAAACCAGGAAACTTTGTGAAGAACGGTGGATTCGAGATCGGTCCACATGTATTCAACAACTTCTCAACCGGAATCTTAATACCGGCGAAGGTACAAGATCTGATCTCACCGCTTCCGGGATGGATCATCGAATCTCTAAAACCGGTCAAGTACATCGATAACAGCCACTTCGAAGTCCCCTCAGGACTCGCCGCAATCGAGCTCGTCGCCGGGAGAGAAAGCGCCATCGCTCAGATCATCCGTACCATCGCCGGTAGAAACTACATCCTCTCGTTCGCGGTAGGAGACGCACACAACGGTTGTCACGGGTCGATGATGGTGGAAGCGTTTGCGGGGAAAGCAGCGTTTAAGCTTCGGTTTGAATCTAACGGGAAAGGAGCGTTTAAAGTGGGACGTTTCAGGTTTCGCGCCGATTCTAACCGCACGAGGTTAACGTTCTATAGTGGGTTTTATCATACCAAGCTCCATGATTTTGGACATCTTTGTGGGCCCGTGCTTGACAATGTTAGTGTTGTCATGACGCGCTAAAATTTATTTGAGTATAAATTATTATCTAATACTATATAATAAAATGATATTATCATTTTGTAAGCACATTTCTGTAAACATTCACAAAGTCATGGTTCGGTTTCCAATTACATTTATCTATATTTTTAATTTCTGTAAAAGTATTTTTAAAAATACAGTTTTATGTCACTTTGATTCAATGTGCTTTATAATGTTCAACATGTAATGACATCTCAAGATTATATATTTTAACATTTCTATTCAAAATCACTATAATTTCTTTTATTTTGACTTGAAGAGCAAACCATGGCGATGATTAATTAATCAGCGGATCAGACCAGATGTGGACTTCTGGAGCTACCTTTCATATCACTTGTGTACACACATGGCGCATTTATTTTGTAAATCTCGTCCACTATTTTATTTGATTATACTTTTATTGAGCATGAAGCTTTATTAAACAAAACAAATTACTACGTCGGTTGCAGATAAAAGAACCAAAAAGTTGACCATGTTTTTGCTAGCGTATTACTCAATTACAATACATATATAGTTGAATACGTAGTTGACTAAACACAAAACATCATCCAGATTTTCAAAGTTTAAATTTGGTTGACATGTTAAGTAATATTCATGGTGCAATAACAGATATATTAGCTAGATCGAGCCTAGGCTGCTGCCTAAGTGCCTACTAGCTCCACTGATTGGTTTATGTTTGCTTTGAAAGTCTTTCGCTTTGGTTAGATATTTCAATAAATAGTTCGTGAATAAAACAAAGCTAAGATCAATTAGGTTTTATATAACTAATGCGAATTAATAAGTCAAGAGTAGATGGAATTAAGTGTTTTTTTTCCGCTTTCTTTCCCTTTTCTGAATTCAAAATCTCCCGTGGTAAAAGAAATTAAGAAAGTGCAAACTTCATCTAACATGTTACGTTATTGGACGTTGTATATATATAAATTGGGGGGGGGGGGGGGAGGGGGGTCAGATCGCATTACTAATATTCAGCTCAAAAGGCGTAGTGATATGTTGCTAATTAATCAAATCGTATAAGTATTCGATGTGTAATAAATTCGTGTTTGGAAGATTCGTCTCATATTTCCAGCGTTATATTCCAGCTTCTCATCACTGCACACAAAACACAGAGACTATATGATATATTCAGTTTATAGTAATATTGGATCTTGTACAATCTGATCAATATAACATGACAGACAATGAGCCACACTATGCGGCTCGTAAGATGCAATCTTCAACGTGGCTCGAGTTTTCCGTCCACAGCTCTTGTATTATATGTCTGTATACACAAATAAAACTGTTATATATTTTTTAAATAAGCTTAGAACTACTTTATTATATACTTCCGAAAATGTCCATGAAGCTTCTTCGTCTTTTCTTGCATACTTATTCTAATGTGTTACCTATCCTATATATAGCCCCCAAGGCCTTGGGGTAGGTAACACTAACACACTAGAATAAGACTAGCTAGTATTCTTAGCTTATAAAAAAATGTCTCTCTATCAGACTCTTTGCTTTCTTCTCATCCTCTCTCTCTGCCATGGTTCTCACAGCGTCCAACCACGTCGGGCTCCTCATCTTGATGGTAAGAAACTCACCATTTTGCATAGTCACTTAACTCGACTCATCCTATATGAATTTGAGAATTTGTAACGTTATGGTTTTGTATCTATTTATATATATATATATATATATAGGGCTTCTCCCAAATGGCAACTTTGAGCACATCCCTCCCAAATCGAACATGAAGGGTCGACAAATAATCGGCGCACACTCTCTCCCTCACTGGGAAATCTCCGGCCACGTGGAGCTAGTCTCCGGTGGGCCTCAGCCCGGAGGATTCCATTTCGCGGTCCCACGTGGGGTCCACGCTGTAAGACTAGGAAGCCTAGCTTCCATCTCTCAAGACGTTAAAGTGAATCGTGGTTTTGTCTACTCAATAACATTTGGAGCCACGAGGAGTTGCGCTCAGGACGAGAACATCAAAGTCTCTGTGCCTGGTCAGGCCGACGAGCTTCCCATCCAGACGGTCTTTAGTTCAGATGGTGGAGACACTTACGCTTGGGCTTTCAAGGCAATGTCGGATGTGGTCAAAATCACTTTCCATAACCCTGGTGTTCAAGAGGACCTTACATGTGGACCCCTCGTAGATGTTGTCGCTATCAAAGAGATGCTTCCTCTCGGGTACAACAGAGGTACATTGCTAGCGGTTAGATCCGGTTTATTTTGGACAATATACACTTTTTGTGTGTTTTGGGTCTAATGTTACTATATCACACGGTAACCTAACTTATCTTCCACGTAATAATCATAGGAGGAAACTTAGTGAAAAACGGAGGGTTCGAGATCGGCCCACACGTGTTCGCTAACTACTCTACCGGAATCTTGATTCCGGCAAGAATCCAAGACTTAATCTCTCCGCTTCCGGGATGGATCGTTGAATCTCTAAAACCTGTTAAGTATATTGATAATCGTCATTTCAAGGTTCCGTCAGGACTCGCCGCCGTTGAGCTTGTTGCCGGAAGAGAAAGTGCAATCGCTCAGATCATCCGTACCGACGCCGGGAAGGCATACATTCTCTCGTTCACGGTGGGAGACGCGCAAAACGGCTGCCACGGGTCGATGACGGTGGAGGCGTTTGCTGGAAAAGAACCGTTTAAGCTTTCTTTCGTGTCGGAAGGTAAGGGAGTTTTCAAAACCGGACATTTTAGGTTTGTTGCGGATTCGGACCGTACTAGGCTAACGTTCTATAGTGCGTTTTATCATACTAAGCTTCATGACTTCGGACATCTTTGTGGACCTGTTCTTGATAGTGTTGTTGTACTCCCAACCCATTAACAATTGTGGTTCTTTACTTCATTCAGACAAATGTTACGATTAAAAAATAAAATACCATATTTTATTTTACCGTGGGTTTTAATGTTTTTATTATACCAATCTCCATGACCCTTCGGACATCTTTGTGGGTCTTGAGGTTGTCGTGGCCAATTATAATTTATTTGAATAATATATTCTCCGTGTGATGTTATCCATTTGTAAGCACTTTTTTAACATTGATAGCATGATTATTGCAGGGTTCTTAGAGTGGAGTTTTTAGCGGAATATAAGAATTCGTCTCTTAACTTTTAACTAAAAAAACTAAGAACCGGCTCTTAAATAAGAGTTTTAAGAGCCGGTTCTTAACTTTTTTAGTTAAAAGTTAAGAGACGGGTTCTTATATTCCGCTAAGAACCCCATTTTAAGAACCTCCCAATAATCATGTTCTTAAAGTCCCGTGGTTCGGTTTCCAAAAATCATTTTCTATATTTCTGTAAAAATATTAAAATACAGTATGTTTATTTGATCCAATAATTATTGCATGGTTTATATATAATCTTCAACATGTAATATATAACATGCATTGATGAAAGATAGCATATACACTGAACGGTATATATGAGCGAGGTTAACACGAACAATACATCAAAAAAATCGTGTTTAGAAGGTTCGTCGCATATTTTCAGCGTCGTATAATATTTCAGATTCTCATCACAGCACACAAAATACAGACACTATGATATAATTCAAATTGATAAGGTAATATTATTACTTAGTAATATTCGATCTTGAACAACGGATCAAGATAACAATACAGACAATTTCTCTCAAGACCAAATACCGTACACTACCGCCTGACACGCAAGCTCTTTTAGAAGTCGAGAGAAAACCAATCTATCTGTTACAATAAAGTTGACAAGTCTCGTTTCTCGTGAAGCCACCTTAGCGAAGAAGGTTCCTCTTTTAGACACGTGTCTTCTGTTCTCCATTCTATCGTAAATTAAAGTTTGACAAGTTACGTTCGATCATGGCTTCTTATGGAGGCCTGCTTCTTTTAATTGAATGTGTGATATTATTTTCAGCCCGATAAGATACTGCCTCTTCGTGCTCCGTCTTCGTCCCTTCTTAATTGCGAACTTGAGAAATAAAAATATCCACCTAAACCGTGAATGTGTAAAGTTATAGAATTTAATGTCGAATTCAATTGTCTGTGTAACTTCTTCCTCCAATCAAAGCTACTCATAACTTCATCTCCCCTGTGACACCTAAACGCTTCACCTCCAACCAAACTCAGCATATATACTCCCATAATCATAAGCCTCCTCTACTTTCCAATCAGGGGCGGAGGCAGATAATTTATTTGTTGGAGGCATAAGTAAAATTGGTCAATGGATTAGGAGTATATTTGCTAAAAACAATGGGGCATATTAAATTTATTCAATGATTAACATGAAATTTTAAAAAGTTGTTGGGGGCAAATGCCTCCCTCTCACACAATGTGGCGGAGCCACTGTTCCCAATCATCTAACTAATAACCCATTACATACACTTTTTACGGGGTACAAAATATAGCTTCCAAGCTCTACCGCTCCGGCGAACTCAATCTCCACAACCCCGGCGAAATTGAAAACCGCTTCCATGGATACTATTCCCGAATACTCGACCAGCAAAGTCCCAGCAAGCCCACCACCAAATTTTCGGCGAAGTCCAACACTGGTTCCTTGGATAAGAAAAAAGGATTTGCAGCTCCAGTGCTCTGCCAAATAGCCGCAGCATCCGCCATCGTATACATATTCTACCATCTTCGCCAGTGGACTCCAACGTCTCTTCCCTCAAAGTTTGATCACTTCGCCGGTATATTAGATATATGATGGTCACAAAGGCGTTCAGGTATGCTGCAGTTTGTAAATCGTTTAATTGATATGAGCAATAGGGAGTTTAAAGGCCAACTTTTCGAAACGAAGCGGAAGGTGGTACTTCGGCGTTTTCTGGTGGTCTTTCAAGACAAGTCCATCAAGAAAAGGATCAAACAAGGGCCCAATGATTGACCTGAAACCACTTGATGTTCTCGAGAGCCTCTCTAACATTGTTTATTTGTTACTATTGTCTGAAATCTTTTAATGGTTTTCGCAGCTGGATGCTCAATTTGTGGAATGTAAGCAGCACGAAGATTATGGTAATGAAAGGTATTATATACTCAAACAACATCAAAGAAGCCAAGTATAACAAAGGCAGTCAAGTGGTCATCATTTCCTTACCCGCTTATTCCCTTCTTAACGAGCTTCTACGCTATATCAAATCCAGTTTCACCGGTTTGTTACATACTGAAATACTGAAATTCGTTCTAATCGAAGTTTATGTAACATAAAATTGTTATTCTATAGAGAAATGAAGACAACAAAAGTTCCAAACCTCTTTGACCATCATCATATATTAGTACAGGAGGCAACTATGCATTAAAGCAATATTGTTATATTTTTAAAATCTATTTGTTAACCCCTACAAAAATATTGAGTTTTACGTTAAACGCTCTATATACTGAAGCCTAAATTTTTTAGTGTTGTTTTAAAATTTCTAACCATATTCTACATTTGTATTAATGTATTTTAAACTCTCTTTCATGGTATATGTGAACCGTTATAATTTTTTATCAATTAATTTAGTAAAACTTCATAATACTCCCTAAATCGGTGGAATAACCACTATAAAGTCGTTATTTTCTTGAAAAATGGAGACAACAAAGGTTCCAAACCTCTTTGAACATTATCATGTATTAGTGTAGGATGCAACTATAAATTAAAAAAATATTTTCATATTTTTTGAAATTTTCTCAAAATCTATTTGTTAACCTCTACAAAAATATTAAATTTTGGTAAATGCTTTATATACTGAACCCTATAATCTTTAGTGTTGTTTTATAATTTCTAACCACATTCTACATTTGTATTAATGTATGCGAAACTCTCTTTCATGGTACATGAGCATCGTTTAATTTTTTTATAAATTAATTTAATAAAATTTCATATACTCCCTAAATAAGTGGACTAACCATTATAAAATCGTTATTCTCTAGAGAAATGAAGACAACAAAGGTTCCAAACCTCTTTGACCATCACCATATATTAATACAGGAGGCAACTATGCATTAAAACAATATTGTTATATTTTTTGAAATTTTCTCAAAATCTATGTGTTAACCCCTACGAAAATATTGAGTTTTACGTTAAACGCTCTATATATTGAAGCCTATACATTTTAGTGTTGTTTAAAATTTCTAACCACATTCTACATTTGTATTAATGTTTGTTAAACTCTATTTCATGGTATATGAGAATCATTATAATTTTTTTATCAATTAATTTAGTAAAACTTCATAATACTCCTTAAATCGGTGGAATAACCACTATAAAGTCGTTATTTTCTTGAAAAACGGAGACAACAAAGGCTCCAAACCTCTTTCAACATCATCATATATTAGTGTAGAATGGAACTATGCATTAAAACAATATTGTCATATTTTTTAAAATTTTCTCAAAATCTATGTGTTAACCTCTACAAAAATAATGAATTTTGGTAAATGCTTTATATACTGAACCCTATACTCTTTAATGTTGTTTTAAAATTTCTAAACACATTATACATTTGTATTACTGTATGCTAAACTCTATTTCATGGTACATGAGCATCATTCAATTTTTTTTTGTAAATTAATTTAGTAAAATTTCATATACTCCTAAATTAGTGGACTAACCATTATAAAATCGCTATTCTCTAGAGAAACGAAGACAACAAAAGTTGCAAACCCCTTTGACCATCAACATATATTAGTACACGAGGCAACTATGCATTAAAGCAATATTGTTATATTTTCTGAATTTTTCTTAAAATTTATGTGTTAGCCCCTACTAAAATATTAAGTTTTACTTTAAACGCTCTATATATTGAATCATATACATTTTAGTGTTGTTTTAAAATTTCTAACCACATTCTAAATTTACATTAATGTATGTTAAGCTCTCTTTCATGGTATATGGGAATCGTTATAATTTTTATCAATTAATTTAGTAAAACTTCATAATACTCCCTAAATCGGTGGAATAACCACTATAAAATCGTTATTTTCTTGAAAAACGGAGACAACAAAGGCTCCAAAATTCTTTAAACATCATCATATATTAGTGTAGGATGAAACTATGCATTAAAACAATATTTTTATACTTTTTGAAAGTTTTCTCAAAATCTATGTGTTATACTTAACCCTATAATCTTTAGTATTGTTTTAAAATTCCTAACCACATTCTACACTTGAATTAATGTATGCTAAACTCTATTTCATGGTACATGGGCATCGTTCAATTTTTTTATAAATTAATTTCGTAAAATTTCATATACTCCCTAAATTATTGGACTAACCATTATAAAATTGTTATTCTCTAGAGAAATGAAGACAACAAAAGTTCCAAACTCCTTTGACCATTATCATATATTAGTACATGAGGTAACTATGCATTAAAGCAATATTGTTATATTTTTTGAATTTTCTCAAAATCTATGTGTTAACCCCTACGAAAATATTGAGTTTTACGTCAAACACAGTATATACTGAAGCCTAAACTTTTAAGTGTTGTTTTAATTTCTAACCACATTGTACATTTTTATTAATGTATGTTAAACTCTCTTTTATGGCATATGTGAATCGTTTTATTTTTTTATTTATTAATTAGTAAAACTACCTAATACTATCTTAATCAGTGGAATAATCACTACAAAATCGTTATTTTCTTGAAAAACAGACATAACAAAGGCTATAAACCTCTTTCACCATCATCATATATTAGTGTAGAATGCAACTATGCATTAAAATAATATTGTCATATTTTTTGAAATTTTTTCAAAATATATGTGTTAACCTCTACAAAAATATTGAATTTTAGTAAATGTTTTATATACTGAACCCTATAATCTTTAGTGTTGTTTTAAAATTTCTAACCACATTCTACATTTGCATTAATGTATGCTAAACTCTCTTTCATGGTACATGAGCATAGTTCAATTTTTTTATAAAATAATTTAGTAAAATTTCATATACTCCTTAAATTAGTGGACTAACCCTTATAAAATCACTATTCTCTAGAGAAATGAAGACAACAAATGTTTCAAACCTCTTTGACTAACACCATATATTAGTGCAAGGGGAAACTATGCATTAAAGCAATATTGTTATATTTTTTAAATTTTCCTCAAAATCTATGTGTTAACCCCTACGAAAATATTGAGTTATATGTTAAACTTTTTAGTGTTGTTTTAAAATTTCTAACCATATTCTACATTTGTATTAATGTATTTTAAATCTCACTTTCATGGTATATGAGAATCATTATAATATTTTATTAATTAACTTAATAAAACTTCATAATACTCCCAAAATCGGTGGAATAACCAATATAAAATGACTATTTTCTTGAAAAACGGAAACAACAAAGGCTCCAAGCCTCTATCAACATCATCATATGTTAGTACAGAATGCAACTATGCATTAAAAAATATTGTCATATTTTTTGAAATTTTCTCAAAATCTATGTGGTAACCCCTACAAAAATATTGAATTTTGGTAAATGCTTTATATACTGTAGCCTATAATCTTTAGCATTGTTTTAAAATTTCTAACCACATTATAAATTTGTATTAATATATGCTAAACTCTCTTTCATGGTAAATGAGCATCATTCAATTTTTTTTGTAAATTAATATTGTAAAATTTCTTATACTCCCTAAATTAGTGGACTAACCAATATAAAATCGTTATTCTCTAAAGAAATGAAGACAAAAAATATTTCAAACCTCTTTAACCATAATAATATATTAGTACATGAGGCAACTATGCATTAAAGCAATATTATTAAAAAATTTTGATTTTTTTTCTCAAAATCTATGTGTCTACGAAAATATTGAGTTTTACGTTAAACGCTATATATAATGAAACTTATATTTTCTATAGTTGTTCTAATTTGTATTAATGTATGTTAAACTCTCTTTTATGGTATATGAGAATTCGTTCCAATTTTTTTAACAATTAATTTAGTAAAACTTCATAATACTCCCTAAATCGGTAGAATAACCAATATAAAGTCGTTATTTTTATGAAAAACAGGAGACAACAAAAGTTCTAAACCTCTTTCAACATCATCATATGTTAGTGCAGGATGTAACTATGTATTAAAACAATATTGTCATATTTTTTGATTTTTTCTCAAAATCTATGTGTTAACCTCTACAAAAATAATGAATTTTGGTAAATCCTTTATATATTGAACCCTATAATCTTTAGTGTTGTTTTAAAATTTCTAACCACATTCTACATTAGTAATAATGTATACTAAACTCTCTTTAACGGTACATGAGCATCGTTTATTTTTTTATAAATTAATTTAATAAAATTTCATATACTCCCTAAATTAGTGGACTAACCATTATAAAATCGCTATTCTCTAGAGAAATGAAGACAACCAAATTTCCAAACCTCTTTGACCATCACTGTATATTAGTACGTGAGGCAACTATACATTAAAGCAATATTGTTATATTTTTTGCTTTTTCTCAAAATCTATGTGTTAACCCTACGAAAATATTGAGTTTTACTTTAAACGCTCTATATACTGAAGCTTAAACTTTTTGGTGTTGTTTTAAAATTTCTAACCATATTCTAGATTTGTATTAATGTATGTTAAACTCTCTTTCAACGTATATGAGAATCGTTATAATTTTTTATCAATTAATTTAGTAAAACTTCATAGTACTCTCTAAATCGTTGGAATAACCACTATAAAATCGTTATTTTCTTTAAAAACGGAGACAACAAAAGCTCCAAACCTCTTTCAACATCATCATATATTATTGTAGGATGCAACTATGCATTAAAACAATATTGTCCTATTTTTTGAAATTTTCTCAAAATTTAAGTGTTAACCCTCAACAAAAATATTTAATTTTGGTAAATGCTTTATATACTGAAACCCTATAATCTTTAGTGTTGTTTTAAAATTTCTAACCACATTCTACATTTGTATTAATGTATGCTAAACTCTCTTTCATGACACATGAGCATTCGTTCAGTTTTTTTTATAAATTAATTTAGTCAAATTTCATATACTCTCTAAATTAGTGGACTAACCATTATAAAATCACTATTTTCTAGAGAATTGAAGACAACAAAGGTTTCAAACCTCTTTGACCATCATCATATATGATACAAGAGGCAACTATGCATTAAAGTAATATTATTATATTTTTTGAAATTTTCTCAAAATCTATGTGTTAACCCCTACGAAAATAATTGAAGTTTTACATTAAACGCTCTATATATTGAAGCCTAAACATTTTAGTGTTGTTTTCAAATTTCTAACCACATTCTAAATTTATATTAATGTATGTTAAATCTCTTTCACGGTATATGAGAATCGTTATAATTTTTATCAATTAATTTAGTAAGACTTCATAATACTCCATAAATCGGTAGAATAACCACTATAAAGTCTAGAATCTTTAGTATTGTTTAGTATTGTTTTGGTAAATGCTTTATATACTGAAGCCTATAATCTTTAGTATTGTTTTAAAATTTCTAACCACATTCTACATTTGTATTAATATATGCTAAACTCTCTTTCATGGTAAATGAGCATCGTTCATTTTTTTTTTATAAATTAATATAGTAAAATTTCATATACTTCATAAATTAGTGGACTAACCAATATAAAATCACTATTCTCTAAAGAAATGGAGAAAACAAAGGTTCCAAACCTCTTTGACCATCATCATATATTAGTACATGAGGCAACTATGCATTATAGCAATATATTATATTTTTTGAATTTTTTCTCAAAATCTATGTGTCTACGAAAATATTAAGTTTTACGTTAAACGCTATATATACTGAAACTTTTACTTTTTATTGTTTTTCTAATTTGTATTAATTTATGTTAAACTCTCTTTTATGGTATATGAAAATCGTTCCAATTTTTTATCAATTACTTTAGTAAAATTCATAATACTCTCTAAATCGGTGGAATAACCACTATAAAGTCGTTATTTTCTTGAAAAACGGAGACAAAAAAGGCTTCAAACCTCTTTCAACATCATCATATATTAGTGTAGGATGCAACTATGCATTAAAATAATATTTTCATATTTTATGAAATTTTCTCAAAATCTATGTGTTAACCTCTACAAAAATATTGAATTAATGTTTTATATACTGAACCCTATAATCTTTACTGTTGTTTTAAAATCTCTAACCATATTCTACAGTTGTATTAATGTATGCTAAACTATCTTTTATGGTAAATGAGCATCGTTTAATTTATTTATAAATTAATTTAGTAAAATTCCATATACTCCCTAAATTAGTGGACTAACCTTTATAAAATCGTAATTCTCTAGAGAAATGAAGACAACAAAAGTTCTAAACCTCTTTGACCATCATCATATATTAATACAAGAGGCAACTATGCATTAAAGCAATATTGTTATATTTTTTGAATTTTCTCAAAATCTATGTGTTAACCAACCCCCTACGAAAATATTGAGTTTTACGTTAAACGCTCTATATACTGAAGCCTAAACTTTTTAGTGTTATTTTAAAATTTCTAACCATATTCTACATTTATATTAATATATTTTAAACTCGCTTTCATGGTATATGGGAATCGTTATAGTTTTTTATTAATTATTTTAGTAAAACTTTATAATACTCCCAAAATCGGTGGAGTAACCACTATAAAATGACTATTTTCTTGAAAAACGGAGACAACAAAGGCTCCAAACCGTCTTTCAACATCATCATATGTTAGTGCATGATGCAACTATGCATTAAAAAAATATTTTCATACTTTTTGAAATTTTATCAAAATCTAATTGTCAACCCCTAAGAAAATATTGAATTTTGATAAATGTTTTATATACTAAAGCATATAATCTTTAGTGTTGTTTTAAAATTTCTAACCATATTATATATTTGTATTAATGTATGCTAAACTCTCTTTCATAGTGCATGAGCATCTTTCAATATTCTTTATAAGTTAATTTAGTAAAACTTCATATACTCCCTAAATTAGTGGACTAACCATTATTGAATCGCTATTTTCTCGAGAAATAGAGACAACAAAGGTTCCAAACCTCTTTGACCATCATCATATATTATAGTACAGGAGGCAACTATGCATTAAAGCAATATTGCTATATTTTTTGAATTTTTCTCAAAATCTATGTGTAACCCCTACGAAAATATTGAGTTTTACGTTAAATGTTCTATACACTGAAGCCTAAACATTTTAGTGTTGTTTTAAAATTTCTAACTACACTCTACATTTGATTTAATGTATGTTAAACTCTCTTTCATGGTATATAGGAATCGTTATAATTTTTTATCAATTAATGTATTAAAACTTCATAATACTCCCTAAATCGGTGGAATAACCACTATATAGTCATTATTTTCTTGAAAAATGGAGACAACAGAGGCTCTAAACATCTTTAAACATCATCATATATTAGTGTAGGATGCAACTATGCATTAAACAATATTTTCATATTTTATGAAATTTTCTCAAAATCTTTGTGTTAACCTCTACAAAAATATTCAAATTTGGTAAATGCTTTATATACTGAACCCCATAGTCTTTAGTTGTTTCAAAATTTCTAACCACATTATACATTTTTTTCAATGTATGCTAAACTCTCTTTCATGGTGCATGAATATCGTTCAATTTTTTATAAATTAATTTAGTAAAATTTCATATACTCCATAAATTAGTGTTCTAACTATTATAAAATCGTTATTCTCTAGAGAAATGAAGACAACAAATGTTCTAAAACTCTTTGACCATCACCATATATTAGTACAAGATGCAACTATGCATTAAAGCAATATTGTTATATTTTTGAGTTTTTCTCAAAATCAATGTGTTAACCCTCCGAAAATATTGAGTTTTACATAAAACGCTCTATATATTGAAGCCTAAACTTTTTAGTATTGTTTTAAATTTCTAACCATATTGTACAATTGTATTAATGTATGTTAAATTCTCTTTTGTGGTATATGAGAATCGTTTTAATTTTTTATCAATTAATTAGTAAAACTTCATATTTCTATCTTAATCAGGGGAATAATCACTACAAAATCAATATTTTCTTGAAAAACGGAGACAACAAATGCTCTAAACCTCATTCAACATCATCATATATTAGTGTAGAATGCAACTATGCATTAAAACAATATTGTCATAGTTTTTGAAATTTGCCCAAAATCTATGTGTTAACCTAACCCTCTACAAAAATATTGAATTTTGGTAAAATCTTTATATACTGAACCTTATAATCTTTAGTGTTGTTTTAAAATTTCTAACCACATTCTACATTTGTATTAATGTATGCTAAACTCTCTTTCATGGTACATGAGCATCGTTTAATTATTTTATAAACTAATTTAGTAAAATTTCATATACTCCCTAAATTAATGGATTAACCATTATAAAACCACTATTCTCTAGAGAAATGAAGAAAACAAAGGTTCCAAACCTCTTTGACCATCGCCGTATATTAGTACAGGAGGAAACTATGCATTAAAGCAATATTGTTATTTGTTTTGAATTTTCCTCAATATCTATGTTTTAACCCCTACGAAAGTATTGAGTTTTACTTTAAACGCTCTATATGCTGAAATTCTACATTTGTATTAATGTATTTTAAACTCTCTTTCATTGTATATGGGAATCATTATAATTTTTTTATTAATTAACTTAGCAAAACTTCTAATACTCTCAAAATCGGGGGAATAACCACTACAAAATGACTATTTTCTTGAAAAACGGACACCACAAAGGCTCCAAACATCTTTTAACGTCATCATATGTTAGTGCTGGATGAAACTATGCATTAAAACAATATTGTCATATTTTTTTAAATTTTCTCAAAATCTATGTGTCCGTACAAAAATATTGAATTTTGGTAAATGATTTATATATTGAAGCCTATAATCTTTAGTGTTGTTTTAAAATTTTTAACCACATTCTACATTTGTATTAATGTATGTTAAACTCTCTTTCATGGTAAATGAGCATCGTTCAATTTTTTTTATAAATTAATATTGTAAAATTTTATATACTCCTTAAATTAGTGGACTAACCAATATAAAATCGCTATTCTCTAAAGAATTGAAGAACTCAAAGGTTCCAAACCTATTTGACCGTCATCATATATATATTAGTACATGAGGCAACTATGCATTAAAGCAATATTATTATATTTTTGATTTTTTCTCAAAATCTATGTGTCTATGAAAATATTGAGTTTTGCGTTAAACGCTCTATATACTGACACTTATACTATTTTTGTTGTTCTAAATTTTCTAACGACATTCTAATTTGTATTAATGTATGTTAAACTCTCTTTTATGTTATATAGGAATTGTTCTAATTTTTTTTTATCAATTAATTAGTAAAACTTCGTAATACTATCTAAATCAGTGGAATAACCACTACAAAATCGTTATTTTCGTGAAACACAGAGACAACAAAGGCTCTAAACCTCTTTCAACATCATCATATATTAGCGTAAGGATGCAACTATGCATTAAAACAATATTATCATATTTTTAAAAAATTTCTCAAAATCTATGTGTTAACCTCTACAAAAATATTGAATTTTGGTAAATGCTTTATATACTGAAGCTTATAATCTTTAGTGTTGTTTTAAAATTTATAATCACATTCTACATTCCTATTAAAGTATGCTAAAATCTCTGTCATAGTACATGAACATCGTTCAATTTAAAAAAAAATTAATTTAGTAAAATTTCATATTCTCCCTAAATTAATGGACTAACCAATATAAAATCGCTATTCTCTAAAGAAATGGAGACAACGAAGGTTCCAAACCTTTTTGACCATAATAATATATTAGTACATGAGGCAACTTTGCATTAAAGCAATATTATGATATTTTTTAAAAACATTTCTCAAAATTTATGTGTCTACGAAAATATTGTGTTTTATGGTAAACACTTTATATACTGAAACTTATACTTTTTATTGTTGTTCTAAATTTTCTAAAGACATTTTAAATTTGTATTAATGTATAGTAAACTCTCTTTTATGGTATATGAGAATCGTTCTAATTTTTTATCAATTAATTAGTAAAACTTCATAATACTGTCTAAATCAGTGGAATAACCACTACAGAATCGCTATTTTCTTGAAAAACAGAGACAACAAAGGCTCTAAACCTCTTTCAGCATCATCATATATTAGTGTAGGATGCAACTATACATTAAAACAATATTGCCATATTTTTTGAAATTTTCTCAAAATCTATGTGTTAACCTCTACAAAAAATGTTGAAATTTGGTAAATGCTTTATATACTGAAGCCTATAATCTTTAGTGTTGTTTTAAAATTTCTAATCACATTCTACATTTGTATTAATGTATGCTAAACTCTCTTTCATAGTACATGAACATCATTCAATTTTTTTACAACTTAATTTACTAAAATTTCATATTCTCCCTAAATTAATGGATCAACCATTTTAAAATCGCTATTTTTTAGAGAAATGGAGACAACAAAGGTTCAAACCTCTTTGATCATCACCATATATTAGTACATGAGGAAACTATGCATTAATATTGTTATATTTTTTGATTTTTTTCTCAAAGTATATGTGTTAACCCCCAACGAAAATATTGAACGTCTGTCGATCGATGGTGAAGGTGCCTTATCGAGCGATATTGGTGTTACCCTGTCGAACAATGTAGGAGCAACCTTGTCGATCGATGCTTGGCCAACTGGTATGCACGATTGGTGTGAACTAATTTCTGTTGTGATGGCCCTTGGATATTCGTCTGGAACAGCTGGAATGTTGTCTGGAATGCTGCGTTGCTGCATAAACAAGTTGTCTGGTCCATTGGCCAACTGAAGAATATCTACTATGTCATCTCTGGATACTTGTAGAATTCTTCCATCCATAGCTCTTGCTTGGCCATCTGAGTCCCTGAAAATACCAAATTCATCAGGAGTTAGAAAATCGTAATCAATACTCATATTCTTCTTAGTAAATAAAGAAAGTTTAGGTTTAGAATGAGAATCGATCGATTTTGATACATGAGTATCGATCGAGGGTAAACGTTTGTCTACTGAATTAGGGTTTTTGGATTGAATGCTCTTACTGGATGTTCCTTCTGATAGGTTTGTGGGAGCGTTCATCTTTTCTGCTTCGGTGTCGTGAGAAGTAATATGGGGTGGAAAACTCGTTATATAGTTATTGGTAAACCTACTTGGAATCTGGAATATTCCCTTTTTTCCTTTTCAAAGGCGGCAGCTTTAATATCGATCGATGTACCAGGTGTGGTATCGATCGATGCATAAGATCGTTTTGCTGGATGAGGGTGGGTATCGACCGATGCTGAGTAGACTCTGTCGATCGATGGTAGAGACGTGTTGTTGAAGAAATGGCTTGAATATCTGTCATCCTGCATAGCAATCTCTATAGCTCTTTCCTTCCAGTAATCCTCATCATACTCCTCAGTAGGATCCTCATTGGATGAAGGAATTACAGTCTCTACTGCAGAACTTTCATGGAATCCACTTTCTGCCCAACTGCCTATGGAATAGTCATCTCGTCCTTTCTTGTTGGGTTGTTGAAAGGCAAAGTCTGGATAACACTGATCTGGTAATGTGAAGTGGTCTACCGGTTGCTTCCCGTCGAGCGACGTGGGATAGCGTTCATCGGTCGTCGGTGACTCATTGGAATCGATCGATGACACAGAGTGAGTATCGATCGATTCTGAGTACTCTATTTCGTACTCTGCTCCACAATGGCATGCTGCAATGTAGCCAAGATCATTTCCAAGCTCCATGAGGTTGACCTGTTGTCTCACAACTCGAACTAGGGTCATAGTGGATGTCTGGATCTATCAGTGTCAGACACAATCTGTTGGTGTTCATGTCACATACAGCTCCTACTGTAGCCAGGAAAGCTCTTCCAAGCAGAAGTGAAAAGTTCTAGTTAAGCTTGATGTCCAGGACATGAAAATCTACTGGGACAATGGCATTACCAATATGTACCTCAAGGTCTCTTATGATGCCTCCTGAGCTTCTTTCTGAAAGGTCCACGAAGGTGAAAGATTCTGATGAGGGCTCTATTTTCAGACCCAGCTGGTCTGCCATAACCTTAGGTAGTATGCTGACTGATGCTCATGTGTCACAAAGTGCGTTGGGGAAATTCAATACCCTTCACCACACATGGTATTGCAAACTTCCCAGGATCACTCTTCTTCTTCAATGTGATCCTTATTTTCATCCTTTCCCTGACATGATGAAACATTTTCCTAATGTCCTCTTCAGTCTCCTTAGTCCATCTGAAGAACATCCACAACCGGTGTGTGAAATAAACTTCATCAAAAGGTTTCTCCACTGGGATTCTGAGGACTCTCTTAGTGAAACCATCCATCTCCTTCTCATTAGCTTCCCTCTTAAGGTTCTTAGGAATCTTCTCCTTCCTTTTCCTTAACCTTCTTCCTTCAATTGCCTCATCAACTTGCATAGGCTCTGGTGTAGTGTCTGAAGGGTTGGTTGTAGGTTCTGGTGGGTTTGCTAAAGGTTTAGGTGGTGGTCTGAGGGCGTTGATTCGGTCATTATCAATAGATGGTAACTGCACTCAGGTAGGTGAGAGGTGCCCGTCGATCGATGGGAGGTGAGGGTGGGTCAATCGATATCGGTCTCTCTCTATCAGTCGACGGCTGGCTCATGCGGTCGATCGATTTTGACGTAGAATGGGGAGGGTGGGTGAGGATGTTTTTCTGCTAATTCCTCATGAGTCATGATTCGAACTGCACTACACTCCGCAGTCGATTTAGCAGATGACATCGATCGATGTGTAGAGTGATCTGTCGATCGATCTTCGTCATGGTCTGTCGATCGATGTGTATCCATTGACATCGGTCGACACCAATGTGATCCGCCAAAACTCATGGAGCTTTCAACTTCGAAGTCTCCTTCTCCAAGCTTCTCATGCTTCACCACTTGCCAGAAATCATCATCTATGATGGCATTTACGTGGTGTTTTGCTTTCTCAACTCCTGCCTCTCTAGCCAAGGCTTCTTGCCTCTTTACAGTGTCTCCAGTCTAAACCACTTGCATTTCAAGCTTCCTCACCTGAGTCCCTAAGGTCTCAATCCTTGTGTTTAGACTGTTGTAGGCTGAATCTATCTTTCCATTGAAATCCACAGTGAGTTGTTGCTGTCCTTCCAGAACTCTGTCAAGCATTGCTTCAATCTTGCTTTTCTCAGTCTATGGTGGTGGATTCTGGTAGAATGAGTTTCCATAGCCTCTGCTGTAGTTGCTGAAAGGTTTCTGGAACTGTGAACTTTGGTTACTCCTCTGACTATTGCCATAGAAGTTTATGTTTCCACCCTGGTTTCCAGACCTCTGAAATCCAGTACCTCCAATGTAGTTCACATCTTCTTCTCCTTCCATGTCTACAGCCTCTTCTCCTTCAGCTGAGCAGACTTGCTTCCTAAGAAGCTCATGAACCACATCTAACTTTGCTCTAACTTCGTCCATCTGCTCCTTCCCTAGGGATGCAACAGACTTCTTCCTCTCAAAGTCAGTGTTCTTGGTGATGCTGCTGTTTACTAGATTTTCTATCAGTCTTACAGCTTCCACCGGATTCATGGTGTTGAAGTTTCCCTCGCTAGCTGTATCAAGAGCCATCTGATACCTCAAGGCGATACCTCTGAAGAAATTCCTCAACAATTGCACTTCGTTGAATCTGTGGTGTGGACAGTCTCGCTGGAAGAACTTGAATCTGATCCATGCATCTTTGAAAGACTCTCCAGTCTTATGCGCGAATGTAGCGATTTTGCTCTTCAAGTCTTCAGCGCGTGCCTCATCGAAGAAATTTAGCAAGAAAGCATTCTTGATGTCGGTCCAGGATGTTAGAGATCCTGTGGGTAGCTGCTTAAGCCAATGCATCGATTCTCCAGTCAGAGTATACTTGAAGAGCTTGCACAATAGGTGGTCCTTGGGGACTCCATCCATACGAATAGCAGCGATAAGATCCTCGAACCTCTCTAGATGGTCCATAGGATGCTCGTGCGGTAACCCAGAGTAGGGTATCTGCGACACGAGTGTGTAGTACTGAGGCTTCAGCTCGAAATTCTGCTTCTGAATCTCCGGAAGTCGAATAGCTGATCTGTTGGCGTAGTACTCATCTGGACGATTGTAGTCAGCCAGTGCCCTTGGTTGAGCAGCCTCTTCTACAGGTTGAACAGCTCCTGTAGCATCAGTATCAGAGATTACATTCCCCTGAGCGTCTAGTTTCTAACATGCTGCATTACGCAGATGACCATCCTGGTCATATAGGTTTCCATTCTCGTCCTGTCTGAGAATAACAATCGCAACCATGTTTCACGGCTGATGATCGATCGATGTACGCGGTGTAGTATCAATCGATGTCGAACGATGTAGATCGGTCAACAATGAAGGTCGGGTGTCGGTCGACGGTTGGGTGTGAGAATCGGTCGACGTGAAAGCTGCTGCGTCGAACGATGTGGAACGTTGGTCTTTGCGGATCGTGCGTTCCAAGTGAGCAGGATCTTCTGAGAATAGCAGGCGCTTTTTCCTTGTTGCTTCTGGTACTGCTGGGCATGTACCTGAAAATACATGAAAACATTTTGTGTCAGAATGTGGGTAGAGAAAAGAATAAGAATCAATAACACTAAATCTAATGGCGATCAAATCTCCCCGGCAACGGGGCCAAATTTGATAACACTCAAATTACCCTAAGGAGTGAATTACTTTCTCAAATAAGAGGTTCAGTTGCAGTAC
This sequence comes from Brassica incana, assembly GCA_945779075.1. Classification (NCBI taxonomy): domain Eukaryota; kingdom Viridiplantae; phylum Streptophyta; class Magnoliopsida; order Brassicales; family Brassicaceae; genus Brassica; species Brassica incana. The sequence goes on from CALZFW010000087.1 coordinate 96,031, forward strand.
TTAGGGATCGAATCCACAAGGAGCTAGGGAACCTATTAAATCTAGTAAGGTTATTAATTCTAGGTGTTTGTTGTTTTATGGGTTTAAAAGTAAATAGCAATCCTAATTGAGCAAGTCTATTGCTCGACTAACAAGATGATTGAGGGTGTAACTTTATTGGAAGATATTAGATGCATGGTTTCTATTCAGGTGTTGGAGATTATAATCCTATAGATGCCTAATAGTTGCATGCATGATATATTAGAGCTCAACTCCTTAATCACAGTGATCAGCAATGATAATGTTTCACTGGTTAACTAACTAGATCTTGGATCTCAACTATCGTCTTTTGATCACAAGAAAGTGTCGATCGATGATCCTATAGGGATATCGATCGATACACCTTTCGAAAATATCGATCGATTGTCAGAAGACAATATCGATCGATGCTTCTAGCTAAGCCCTAGGCGTGGGTTGATAATTCTCACTAGTCTCCTAGATCAGCGGTTAGCTCTCTCTAGCAGTCCTAGCATGACATATTAGATTCAGGACAGGATGATCAAGGATGCTTGACACATGCAAATTCCTAGGTTCATGTTCTAGTTAGCAAGGCTAAAACAAGCATTAAGCACAATCAATCAATGAATGTCACAACTTAGCAAATCTATAGTTGGGGCTAATCCCTCTAACCTATTTGAACCCTGAATCTAACAAGTAAACTACTCAGACATAGCTAAGCAATTCATGACACAAAATATAGATAAAAACTGCATAGAATAGAATAGATGAATCAATGGAGTTCCAATCACAAATCTCTCTATGATTTTCTCTCCTCTGAAAGTAAGAATACAATGGTGGCTAAAGCTCTCTCTAAAAAACTCTCCTTGCCTCCTAACACTTAGGCAAGTATATAACTATTAGGTTAAGAACTCGTCAGGAGTAATCTTGTAATTTGGTGAAGCCTTGGGTTTAAAGTCGGCTGGAACCAAGTCGCGCGTTCCGTGTCTCGACATCGATCGATGGTACAGGATGTACATCGATCGATTACTTCTTCTTCGTATCGACCTCTAATGGTCAGCTCGGATGAAATCTCTTTTAAGCTCATAAATGCTCCATAATCATCACTTTACTCCAAGATACTTCTGAACCTGAAAACATACGTAATAGGATAGAATATATACTATAGATAGTAAAACACTTATATACCATGGATGAAAATGGGTCAAATCCATGGTATATCAATATAATATATATTTATATATTATATTTTTAAAATTCTTATAAATCTGTGTAAAAATATTTTAACTATAACTTAATGTATTTTAAGTTATCGTTTATAAAATAAAAATAAATAAATTATATCATATTTTATCTACTTTAAGGTCATGATCATGTTAAAATACAATTATTATACTTAAATAAATATGATAAAAGTATATTCAACTGATAAATTTATAAATTTTATTTTCATAAATATAAACTATTTATTTTTAAAATATAGTATGATGATACATGTCTAAAAATTAACATATGTTAGCAAACTATATAATATATGTCTAAAAATTAACATATGTTATACTTTTGTATATACAATAATATATTATCTAAAATGAATAAGCATAAAAAATATTAGTAAAAAGAAATCCAGCTTTGAAAAATGAGTTAGAATTTAGCATAAATTAAATACAAAATAATTTTCAATTATATTTTCTCATGAATAATTAATTTTCTTAATAACTAAATGAAAATACGATAAGATAAATATATAATAAGAACTGACAAATATATAAGGTTTTAAACAATTGATTAATTATAACATATAAACTATAAAATTATTGTATTTGAAATAGTTATATAAACATTTAAGTATATGATGAACATTAAAAATATATACCATTTATGTTCTAAAATAATAATTTATGTATAGAGAAATAAAAACAAACACCTGCGCGGTTGCGCGGATCAAAATCTAGTCTATTATAGTTAAAATAAAAGTCACAACTTTTTTTCATGTGTGATTTTTTTTTAAAATTGGACTCTTCCTAGAAAATCACTAATTTAGATCATATCATTTATTTCTTCGGCACTAACCACAAAACATTGTCGACTATCTTATAAACTGGAAGGTAATTAAATTAGTCAACCACCCTAAGTTAAAAATTAACCAAGCCGGTTCCCTCTTCCATTGCAAACAATTGACCATATTCATATGTGATATCAAACCGGTTTCTATCTTATTTATTAAAACAGAAGTCACAACTTTGATTCATGTGTGATTTTTTTTTAAAAATGGACTCTCGCTAGAAATCAGTTATCATTCAATTATTACTAATAATATGGATTAATAATATATCATTCCTAATATAACATCGACTCCTAAAAATCCGGATTGGTTAGCAAACTCACATTTATTCATGTGTGATATTTTTATTTGGATCATCATTTAAAATTTGTATTAAATGTATTTCCTTAATGCTAATATATAATCTTTTAACTACTTAAATCATAATATAATTTGATATCTTTTAATTTAAAATATAAATATATATATATTTAATTTTCTTAACAAATTTGTTGAAAAACATTATAACAATATCTTAATTATCAAAAATTGTATATAAATATTTTCACTAATTTTGTAATTAGTAATGAAATTAATGTTATCATACATTAATATATATATATATATATATATATATATATATACTCAGTTATCTTTTATAAAATGAAAAATATTATATCAAATTTTACTATTTTATAGTTAGATCTATCATTTTAAAATAAAACATTGTATTTAACTAAATATGATAAAATTATTTTAAACTGATAAATTAATATAATATGTTGGTAGAACGGGTTAACATTAGTAAATTAGATAATTCATGTATAAAATTAACTTATCATAAACTTTATATATATATATATATAGTTATTATATTAAATGAATAAACATAAAAAAATATTGATAAAGAAAATTTAGCGCTTTGAATTACGCATCATGATCATAATAATTGAATAAAAAATAATTTTAAAATATATATAATAAAAAATACCAAATATATGTAATAAGTTTTTTATTAAACTAACCATAAATTCATTATTAATGTCATTTATTATTTCCTTAAATAAAGATTACGGAATTGCCTAATGTGGATAAAATATATATGACAATTAATGATTTTGAATAATAAAGATCTGATAAAAAAAATGTATCTTCTATCAAATTTGTTTAATTTAAAACTATTAAAATAATTTTTTAAAAAACAAAATAACCATATTATTAAAATTTATATTTTTCTGTATATTTTATATTTTGAATTTTAAAAAATGACTATAAATTACTAAAACCGTTAAAAGTCTCACATTCAAATTTTGCGATCCATGGTTTAAAATTTTTGTTATGACAAAATACAAATGATTACAAAATCATATAAGTAAAAGTCTAATTTAATTAATCATTAAGATTTAAAATATATATGTATATATATCATTCTAAATTAAACTATAAACCATATTGAATAAATAAATATTTTAGTTTCAAAATTTACTTTGAATAATTTTTTTTGATAAAAGTTTTGAACTAACATTGATAAATATTTTTAAATTATCAATTACTAAAATTATTAATCCCACAATAAAAATTTTGTTATCAGTAATTTAAAGTTTTTGATATTAAAAATACACATGATAAAAAAACATATAAGTAGAAAGCATCATTTAAAAAAAATAAAAAATAAAATAGACATTAATATTAAAAATATACTATGTATGTTAATATCATTTAAATTTAATTACATATCCTATCAATTTTTTTTTAAAAAATGTTTGGATTAATAAAATTGATTTATACGTTCGCACCAATTTAATTATATAAGTAATAGTTACTGATTTTTAATTATTCAATATATATTTATTATTTCATAATATGTAAGAACATACATAAAATAATTTATATATATAATGTTTATTCTGCGCAAGAATCTAGTATTTATTAAGGCATAGCTCCATATAGTCTGACTTTGAAGATTCTTATATCCATCTAACATTCTAACTTCAATCTACAAAGATTTGACTAATTAAATCATATGAGAAAACGAACCAAAAAATACTAAATAAAAAGAGTCTCTGACCTTTATTTGTTTAGCTGACAGACATAAAGGACATATAAATTCATTTTTAATAATATACCTTCATATCTATATATTTAAAAAATATTTCAGTGTTATTTGTTTAAAATTTAATAGTTCATTTTTACACTAATAATAACTAATACTAAATGTTTAAATATTTATAAGAAAATAAATAATAGAAATATATATGAGTTTACTTTTAAAATTTTACAATTTTGTTAAAATTTACATTTTAAGGAGATGAAAATAATATTCAATTTTATTAAAATTTAGATATGTTAATTTTTCTAATAATCAAATGCCAATCCTCTAAAATAAATATATAATAAAAAGCTACAAATACCAATGACGATTTTAATTAAATAATTGGATGACAAAAAGGTAAACTATAACATTGTTGTTTTTGAATAACGTATAAATACACATTTGAAAACGAAATATATATGTAACGCGAACAAATACCCGCGCAGTTGCGCGGATCTGGGTCTAGTTACAATTACAACACATACCGATGATTCAAAAAATATTTCCACCGAGTATGTGTGGTTTTTTTTTTTTTTTGTGTGTGGAATATTTCCATCGAGTGTGTGTGGAATTTTGTTTCCATTGAATATGTGTGGACTACGCTGAGAAATAGTTAAAATGAGATAGTTGGTATATCGAATTTTTTATATGTTTTGCAACTCGCTCAAGTAACACCTAAAACGTGGTCTACTTGGATAGAATTATAAAATATAGTTACGAAACATTAAGAGAAAAAAGAAGAAAAAAACGATAATCAAAGGATATCGACTAACCAAACTCATAATGATAAATAAAATTAATTTTATCCATTTAGTCTATAAATAATCGAACCAAAATTTTAAACCAAAACCTTATTTCAGTTTGAGTAAAATTTAGATCCCTTCTACGTAAAAAAAAACATAACGGATTGGGATGGTCTAATACAAAAAGGACAGAAGTTGATATACAAAGACACCATTACGAAGTCAAACTATATTGTATGCCTTTAATAACCCGAAATATTTCTAGGACTTATTCATAACTACATACTTATGACCTAATAAAGTAATAATTATTCTCTGACTTATTGCTTGCGCTACGCTCCCAGATCTGGATGACGTGGCAACATATACACCGTTAGATGTGTTTGAAGGTAGACCTCAGCACACTATATAACTTCTCTCTCCTCTGTACAAAAGAAAAGCGATATCCTCTTCGTTCAGACAGCGTATACGAAAGAAGACAACACCAAAGCCAAACGAAACTAATACGAAGATGGCCGTCGAGAAATCGAACACCACCGTTGACGGCGTCTCGATACTGAAGCCGCGTACGGACAACAGAGAATACAGGAAGATTGTCCTCAAGAACTCGCTCCAAGTCCTCTTGATCAGCGATCCCGATACCGATAAGGTCTGAGATCGCTCCCGTTTCGATTCAATTTAAATCTGATGATTCATAAATTTTGATCCTTTAGTTCTGATTCATATAACTGATTCGTAAAGTTTGATCCTTTATTTCAAAGTGTGCTGCTTCAATGAGCGTTAGTATCGGATCTTTCTCTGACCCACAAGGATTAGAAGGCTTAGCTCACTTCCTCGGTGCGTTGATTTCTCCAAAGTCTTGTGCTTTCTCAATTATTAATGTGTCCCCATCTTATCATTTGAGCTTAATTGGGTTTTGTAATAATGATTTATTTTTGTTTTTTTCTAGAGCATATGCTGTTTTATGCAAGTGCAAAGTACCCAGAGGAAGATAGTTACTCCAAGTACATCACTGAGGTAATACATATATACATACTCTGGAGAAGTTGTTCTTTTGTTTGTTTGTTTCTTCTGTTGATTTTGAATTTGTCTATGGTGTATAGCATGGAGGGAGCACAAACGCGTATACATCCTCTGAAGAGACAAACTACCATTTCGATATCAATGCTGATTGTTTCAGTGAGGCTTTGGACAGGTATGATTGTTGTTCTTTTTCTCTTTTTTTTTTTTTATTGCTAACTAATCTGTTGCCTACTATCTTGGCTGGCTAAGATTCTTACTTAACTCGCTGAATCAGGTTTGCTCAGTTCTTTATCAAACCACTAATGTCAGCTGAGGCCACTATGAGGGAGATCAAGGCTGTTGACTCAGGTTCGTTTTTTTTTTTTTTTTAATTTATGTTAATCTTGATCTACTCCCTTGAAGTTAAAACTGATTATAACGAGTTTTTTTTTTTTTTTGTATCCAGAGAATCAGAAAAACTTACTCTCTGATGGTTGGCGGATGAGACAGGTATAGCTCTGGTTCTAAACAGCAATGATTTTAAGCTGTTTTTGATTTATTTCCTCTCATTGGGTTGGTACTATCACTGTTGAGCAAATCATTATGATAAGAAAAAAAATATTAATTGTGAAAAAATAAGTTTTCTTTGAACTTCTGATATATCTTTACATGCCTCAGAGGTATATGATATTTACTTTTAATGTCTTCCATCATTTTTATTTGATAACAGTTACAGAAGCATCTAAGCAAAGAAGACCATCCCTTTCACAAATTTAGCACAGGTCTATATTCTATTTTTTTTTCACTGTTTTTGCTATGACTGCCGTTTATGGAATGCTATTTATCATGATGCATATGAATAGTCAATTGTTCTTCCTAAAAAGTGAGATTTGTGCTTATTAGGAAACATGGATACACTTCATGTAAAACCCCAAGCGAAAGGAGTGGATACAACGAGCGAGCTTATTAAGTTCTATGAAGAACACTATTCTGCCAACATCATGCACCTCGTTGTATATGGGAAGGGTATGTTTTTTTATACTAACACAAACCTCAAACTTCTCTTTCTTTCTATTTAAATAGGTAACACTAACACTGATGTCCTTTGCTCTGGATATATTTTCAGAAAGCCTTGACAAAATTCAAGATCTTGTGGAAGGGATGTTCCAGGAAGTCCAAAACACCAACAAAACCATCCCTAGATTCCCTGGTCAGCCATGTACTTCGGACCATTTGCAGGTCTTTTCTCAAATTCATAATTTATTTTAAGAAGAAAAATATTTATGCTAGAATGTTCCTGAGATGGTGTTTGGGTTTTTAGATTCTTGTGAAGGCTGTTCCTATCAAGCAAGGACACAAGATCAACGTGTCATGGCCCGTAACTCCTAGCATTCATCGTTATGAAGAAGCACCATGCCGGTACCTTGGCCATCTGATTGGACATGAAGGCGAAGGAAGTTTGTTTCATGCTTTGAAGACCTTGGGTATGCTTTCTTTGTGGCACATGCTAATAGGTTTTTTTTTTTGAGTTTCTTGCTTAAGTCTTTTTATTGCTTGCAGGGTGGGCAACGGGACTTTCAGCTGGTGAAGGAGATTGGACTCTTGATTATTCTTTCTTCACGGTTTCTATTGAACTTACCGATGCTGGTCATGGTGCGTTTCTCTTACTGTATTTCTTTTAACTCTAGGAGAGTTTACAACAGTCTTATTCGTTCTTGTGTTGACTAGAGCGTATGAGTGTGTTTGGTGTTTACAGAGCATATGCAAGATATATTGGGGCTGCTGTTCAAATACATTCAGCTATTACAACAGACTGGTGTCTGTCAGTGGATTTTTGATGAGGTATGGCTATGCTAATTGTTTTTTATTTTGACGTATTCTAATGACTCAGTCCTCAAAGGTTTTGATACATCTCTTGTTATTACTGAAGCTCGCAGCTATTTGTGAGACAAAATTTCATTATCAAGACAAAACACCACCAATGTCTTATATAGTGGATATTGCATCAAACTTGCAGGTAAATTATAATTTTGTTCTTTAGCTTTCCTTGTAGGCTTTCTTCTATACATATGACTGCTTGATATAATTGAGTTTATGCGTCTTTAAGAATGAAGAATATATGTTTACCTCTGGTACTACGTCAATGACCAATTAGCTATTACATTAGCAGTCCATATGAAGTTATTTAGTGCAACTAAGTTTGGTAATCTACATCCTTAAAGCACACACCCAAGTTCATGCTAATATATCAACAATTTATGTATCCTTGACAATTATATTTCAGATATTTCCGACAAGGGACTGGCTGGTTGGATTGTCCCTGCCTTCTAAATTTAATCCAGCCACTATACAAAAGGTTGTAGATGAGCTTTCTCCTAGCAATGCTCGGTAAGTCTTGTGATCTTTAAGTGACTTAGAATTCTTTTATTTTATTGGTGATACCTAAGCTAATTCCACCATTGTTTCTAATATATCTGAGGACGAGATGCATATGATACGTGTTATTTTATTCGATATCTTGATTAGCTTTTTTTGGCAGTTTACTTTGTCCATTTCCTGTCATGCTATGAGAGTTTACATGCTGTCAAAGCTCTGGAATCTATTGATATAACAAAACTGTTGTCTTGTTTTTTTGCAGAATCTTTTGGGAGTCGCAGAAATTTGAAGGACAAACGGACAAGAATGAGCCATGGTATAACACTGCCTATTCTCTTGAGAAGATAACCAGCTCTACCATTCAGGTTCTCATTTGATATATTATACTTACTGGTAGTGATTCGTTTATTTGCCTTTGTTAATCTCTTTGGTTTATGAAAAATAATTACAGGAGTGGGTGAAGTCTTCTCCTGATGTAAACCTGCATCTACCAGCGCCTAATGTCTTCATTCCTACAGATTTGTCACTAAAGGATGTTAAGAACAAGGTCCAAATTTCACCATATTTAGTTAATTATTTAATGTGTAAAGACAGTGTTTTTATGTGATCAAGTTCTGGAACAGGAGACTGTCCCAGTTTTGTTGAGAAACTCGCCTTTCTCGAGGTTGTGGTACAAGCCAGACACGATTTTCTCGAAGCCAAAGGCGTATTTCAAGATGGATTTCAATTGTCCTCTCGCAGTCAGCTCTCCGGACGCAGCAGTTCTTACGGATATCTTTACGAGACTATTGATGGACTATTTAAATGAATATGGTAAGATCTAATCTATACATCCCTCAATATTGTTCTTTCACTTACTCTTTGCCTCTTCTATGTTGTAGCGTATTATGCACAAGTTGCTGGTCTTCACTATGGTGTGAGCCTTTCAGACAATGGTTTCGAGGTGAGTTTGGCATTTACATCATTCACACCACATGCATTTACCTGTCTTCTGCGCTAATGCTTTTTATTTTTCCCTTCCTAGTTGACCCTTCTTGGTTACAATCACAAGTTAAGGATTTTGCTGGATACTGTTATTGAGAAAATAGCCAATTTTGAAGTTAAACCTGACAGGTTTGCTGTTATCAAGGTGATCATGCCAAGCTTTCTCTCTCTTTAGTTAAGTTAACAATTTAGACAACCACTAAATCTGTGTCTTTTTCTAGGAAACTGTCACAAAAGAGTATCAAAACTACAAGTTCCGTCAGCCATATCACCAAGCAATGTATTATTGCTCGCTGATATTACAAGATCAAACCTGGCCTTGGACAGAGGAGCTAGAAGTTCTTTCTCATTTGGAAGCTGAAGATGTAGCTAAGTTTGTCCCAATGCTGTTATCAAGGACGTTCATTGAGTGTTATATAGCAGGTACTGAGATTAGTTTTTCTTTTATCAGAAGTTGTCTTGGTGTTCAAATGTATATATACATACTTTATTTCAGGTAATGTGGAGGATAATGAAGCTGAATCAATGGTCAAGCATGTTGAAGATGTTCTTTTTAATGATCCAAAGCCTAAGTGCCGACCTTTGTTCCCATCCCAGCACCTGACTAATAGAGTTGTGAAGCTCGAAGAAGGGATGAAGTACTTTTACCACCAGGATGGCTCAAACCCCAGTGATGAAAACTCTGCTCTAGTACACTATATCCAGGTACTTACTTGTTCAGATTAGAAGATGGCTTTTGAATCTGATCTTAATATGGGTCTGCTTTGGTGGCAAATTGAAACTTTGGTTGCCACGAACAGGTTCATAGAGATGAGTTTGCCATGAATATTAAGCTTCAGCTATTCGGTCTCGTTGCAAAGCAAGCCACCTTTCACCAACTTAGAACGGTGGAGCAACTTGGTTACATCACTGCACTTGCTCAGAGGTATATTTGTGTATTTTTGTTTCCTCCCCACCTGAACTCTCTGTCTAATCATATGCTTTTCTGCAACTTAGGAATGATTCTGGCATCTATGGTGTACAGTTCATTATCCAGTCATCAGTGAAGGTACCACAAACCATCTCTGTCAAATCGAATTAATCAAATAACCCTTAGTGCTCTCGTCTATAATTTGCCTTTTGGGTGTTGATGGTTTGAACAGGGTCCTGGACATATTGATTCGAGGGTGGAGTTGTTGCTGAAGAACTTTGAGAGTAAACTCCGTGAGATGAGTGATGAGGAATTCAAGGTGAGATGGGTGAACCAATATAGCTAATACAATATGGTCCTTATTAACTAACTGACATGAGTTACTCTTTCCTCCAGAGCAATGTAACAGCTTTGATAGACATGAAGCTTGAAAAATACAAGAACTTAAAGGAGGAGTCCCGTTTTTACTGGCAAGAGATTCAAAGGGGAACACTCAAATTCAACCGTAAAGAGGCAGAGGTAACATAATCACTTGTTGTAGGATTAGTTCAAGTGAGTATTGAAGTTGTTTTGGGAGAAACTAACGTGTGGTTTCATTGTGGGGCCAGGTTGTTGCGCTGAGGCAGCTTCAGAAGCAAGAGTTAATAGATTTCTTCGAGGAATACATCAAGATTGGAGCAGCGAAGAAGAAGTCATTGAGCATAAGAGTGTATGGTAGCCAGCATTTGAAAGAAATGGCAAGTGACAAGGATGAAGTCCCATCACCATCTGTTGAAATCGAGGACATTGTTGGTTTCAGAAAGGCTCAGCCTCTTCACGGGTCGTTCAGAGGATGCGGACAACCCAAACTGTGAGGGGCTGAATCTCATTATACAGAGACAATCATTTTATATCTTCTTTGATCCTTTCTCGTTGTAAGAATAAAACAGGTGAACCTTATGTTGGCATCATTTTCACAAAAAACAAATGAAATAGATTAAAAGATGGCAAAAACTAAATATTGAACCGTATATGATTTGTTACTATGACAGTAATTCTCAAAACTATAAAATTCTTCGAAATTAAAACATTATATGTAAATTGGTGGAATTAGACGCCATATCCAAAAAACATTTTAAAAAAAAGTAAATCTCTGAAATAAGTACTAAGGTATATTCAAAATTTAAAAAATATATGCAACTTAGATCACATTCAGAGCTTCTCCAACTGTAAATGTTTTACTAGTGTCTCATTAGTTAAGGCAAATGAAAAAAATAAGTTAATTAGGTGAGAGAATACAAAAGTATCTAAACTAATATTTATAAGAAACTGTTACAAAAAAAAGAAACTGTTAATATACTACGGTGACATACAGTGGCGGATCTAGAAAACTTTTTAGTCGGAGGCATATTATTATAAATGTAGTATATAATTTAAATATTAAATTAATGTTAAATTTCAAATATAATGATATATATTAGTCAAATAATAATCAAAATTTTATTGTAAAATATTATATTATATTTTTGTCAATCATCCTTTTTGTCCTATAAGAAACTACTTAGATTGTTTATAAAAAAAATAGGGAAAATTGTCAAAACGGAACAAAAATTTAGTATGGTTGTCCCTTTGGTATAAAACCAATTTTGTCCATTTTGTCTCCCTTTTACCTTTTTTCTTTCTGAAATTTAATGAAATAAATAGTTTAATGAATAAAAAAAATATATTAAAAATATAAACAATTAATAAAACACCGATATACACAAACACATATATTTTTTTAGTTGAAAAACTTGATAAATAAAATTTTTAAATTTTGTTCTACTAAAAGTAGGACTCGTCTTCTACGGAAAATGAGTTAGTAGAAAACGAACTCCTGAATAAACAAATCCATCTACCTTTTTTAGAACAAAAAATCTATTTTTAATTAAAATTCTAAATATGAGGAATGCGAATTCTACTAATTGTAAAGATATCTACTTTTCTCTCAAATGCAGTTTCTACTTTTATGAAGTATTCTAAAATTTCGGCAATGCGAAATCTAAGTACAACACGTACGTCTACATGAGGTAGAAATTGCATTCAAGATTTTTGTCATGGTTCTACTCATTGTAGAAGGTGCCTTCTATGGATAATAAAACCTGTTTTTTCGAAAATTAATGAAGTTTCTGTTAAGAAAATATTCTAAAAATATTCTAACTTCCTAAAACGTGTTTTGATCGATTTGCTTTGCCAAAATATATAAAAAAAACAATTTTTTATTTTCTTCTTCATCAATATATGATTTCTCCATAGTTTGTCTTGTGATTTTCACAAACTTTTATTCTATGATGCATATCTATACAACATGTGGTGTTTGGGAATTTGGTTCAACCACTGGATGAGTTTTTTCGGCTGATGACAAAGAGGGTAGGCTACTGTTATTGGAATCAAGTTCTACATTAGAAGATTTTAAAATAATGGTTGTGGAGGATTTTGATAGGGAAGAAGATTAGGGTTAGTAGGGATATTTGGTTCCGTACTTCAGTGTCTTTTGTTCCTTTTTTTAAAATTGTTTTTACATTTCTTTTACCTTTCTAAAACATTTTATTTTTATCTTTTTCATTAAACTTTTAAAAATGGTTTTAATATATGTTTAATTTGATTAATGAAAGGTTAGTTTTGGCATTACGAAAAATATTATACTATAGGGACAACTTAGTGACGGTATTATACTAAGGGGACAACCATCCTAAATTTTTGTTCTGTTTTGGCAATTTTCTCTAAAAAAATCTAATACACACTAGTATAAAATTAAATAAAGTTATGAAATAGTTTCAAAGATAAGAGAAAAAAAAATAGTATTTTATAAGATGCATAGAAAAAACATATTACGTATAAAAGGTGTTTCTAATACCATAGGCTAGCCATAGTCTAGCCATTAGCGAACAATAAAATGGTCCAAAATAAATGTTATATTAATATATAACTAAAAATGAAAAATATAAAAATCGAGCTTGCAGAAGCATCACTCTTTCATTAGCTGTGCACAATGAAGACCACCGGCCTAGTAGAAAAACTTATAGTACTCTTACACACGAACTTTATATAATCATTCGGGGGCACGTGACCCCGTACCCACCAACGTGGATCCGCCCCTGGTGACATATGTTTGTGGCAACTGGTCTAGATTTAATAAAACTATTAACATTTAATTGGATAATTACTCTCTTCCTATCACTTTAAGTGGTGTTTAAGGATTTTTATTCTCTTTCTTAACAATTGATTTTTATCACTTTATATATTGTGGAATTGCACAATTCTCGTAATCCCATATCACAGGACGTTGGCCTTCTTCGTGTTCAATAATGTGACTAGGGTTAAGAGTGGATTCCTGGTAATCAGATACAAGCCATCAATACGGAAGTTTTACTAAATTAATTGATAAAAAAATAGAACGATGTCCATTTACCATGTAAGAGAGTTTAGAATACATTAATATAAATGTAGAACGTGGTTAGAAATTTTAAACCAACCCTAAAAATTATAGGCTTTCCGTATATTAACCATTTACCGAAAAACTGAATATTTTGTAGGGGTTAACACATAAATTTTGAGAAAAATTCAAAAAATATGATAATATTGTTTTAATGAATAGTTGTATCATGAACTAACATATGATGATGGTCAGAGAGATTTAGAACCTTTGTTGCCTCCGTTTCTCTAGAATATGGATTTTATTGTGGTTTGTCCATTGATTTAGAGAGCATATGAAGTTTTACTAAACTAATTGATAAAAAAATAGAACGACGCTCATTTACCATGAAGAGAGTTTCAAATACATTAGTAAAAATGTTGAATGTGGTTAGAAGTCTTAAAACAACACTAAAAATTAAAGGCTTTAGTAAATTAACCATTTACCGAAAAACCTAATATTTTGTAGGGGTTAACACATAGATTTTCAAAATAATTAAAAAAATATGAAAAAATTGTTTTAATGCATATTTGTATCATGAAATAACATATGATGATGGTCAGAGAGGTTTGGAACCATTTTATGTCTTCGTTTTTCAAAAATAGCGATTTTATTGTGGTTTGTCAACTGATTTACGGAGTATATGAAGTTTTACTATATTAATTGATAAAAAAATAGAACGACGCTCATTTACCATGTAAAAGAGTTTAGAATACATTAATACAAATATAGAATATGGTTATAAATTTTAAAACAACACTAAAAATTATAGGCTTCAGTATATTAACCATTTACCGAAAAACTGAATATTTTGTAGGGGTTAACATATAGATTTTGAGAAAAATTCAAAAAATATGATAATATTGTTTTAATGAATATTTGTATCATTAAATAACATATGATGATGGTCAGAGAGGTTTGAAACATTTTTTCTCTTCTTTTCTCTAAAATAGCGATTTTATCGTGGTTTGTCAACTGATTTAGGGAGCATATGAAGTTTTACTAAATTAATTGATTAAAAAATAGAACGATGCCAATATACCATGAAAGAGAGTTTAGAATACATTAATACAAATATAGAATGTGGTAAGAAATTTTAAAACAACCCTAAAATTATAGGCTTTAGTATATTAACTATTTACCAAAAAACTAAATATTTTGTAGGGGTAACAAGAATATTTTGAGAAAAATTAAAAAGTTTTGAAAATATTGTTTTAATGCATAGTTGTATCATGAAATAACATATGATGATGGTCAGAGAGGTTTAGAACCTTTTAGCTCTTCTTTTCTCTAAAACATCGATTTTATTGTGGTTTATCCACGGATATAGGGAGCATATGAAGTTTTACTAAATTAATTGATAAAAATAAAATAGAACGACACCCATGTAACATGTAAGAGAGTTTAGAATACATTAATACAAATGTAGAATGCGTTTACAAATTTTAAAACAACCCTAAAAATTATAGGCTTCAGTATATTAACAATTTACCGAAAAAATGAATATTTTTTAAGGGTTAACACATAGATTTTGAGAAAAGTTCAAAATATGATAATATTATTTTAATGAATAGTTTGTATTATGAACAAACATATAATGATGGCCAGAAGGTTTGGAACCTTTGTTGTCTCCGTTTCTCTAGAATATGGATTTTATTGTGGTTTGTCCACTGATTTAGGAATCATATGAAGTTTTACTAAATTAATTGATAAAAAATAGAACAAGGCTCATTTACCATATAAGAGAGTTTAGAATACATTAATACAAATGTAAAATGTGGTTACAAGTTTTAAACAACACAAAAAAATTATAGGCTTTAGTATATTAACCATTTACCGAAAAACTGATTATTTTGTAGGGGGTTGGTTAACACATAGATTTTGAGAAAAATTAAAAAAATATGATAATATTGTTTTAATGAATAGTTGTATCATGAGCTAACATATGATGATGGTCAGAGAGGTTTGAAATATTTGTTGTCTCTGTTTCTCTAGAATATGAATTTTATTGTGGTTTGTCCACTCATTTAGGGAGCATACGAAGTTTTACTAAATTAATTGATAAAAAATAGAACGAGACCCATTTACCATAAAAGAGAGTTTAAAATACATTAATACAAATGTAGAATGTGGTTACAATTTAAAAAAAAAACACTAAAAATCATAGGCTTCAGTATATTAACCATTTACCGAAAAACTGAATATTTTGTAGGGGTTAACACATAGATTTTGAGAAAAAAATCAAAAAAATATGACAATATTGTTTTAATGCATAGTTGTATCATGAGGTAAGATATAATGATAGTGAGAGAGGTTTGGAACATTTTTCTCTTCTTTTGTCTAAAACATCGATTTTATTGTGGTTTGTCCACTGACATAGGGAGCATATAAAATTTTACTAAATTAACTGATAAAAATTAGAACGACGCCTATTTACCATATAATAGAGTTTATAATGCATTAATACAAATGTAAAATGTGATTAGAAATTTTAAAACAATACTAAAAATTATAGGCTTCAGTATATTAACCATTTACCGAAAAACTGAATATTTTGTAGGGGTTAGTTAACATATAGATTTTGAGAAAAATTCAAAAGATTGGACAATATTGTTTTAATGCATAGTTGTATCATGAAATAATATATGATGATGGTCAGAGAGGTTTGAAACCTTTTTTTGTCTTCGTTCCTCTAAAATAGCGATTTTTTTTTGTAGTTTGTCAACTGATTTACGGAGCATATGAAGTCTTACTAAATTAATTGATAAAAAAATAAAACGACGCTCATTTACCATGTAAGAGAGTTTAGAATACATTAATACAAATGTAGAATGTGGTTAGCAGTTTTAAACAATACTAAAAATTATAGGTTTCAGAATATTAACCCTTTACCGAAAAAACTGAATATTTTGTAGTGGTTAACACATAGATTTTGAGAAAAATTCAAAAAATATGGTAATATTGTTTTAATGCATAGTTGTATCATGAACTAACATATGATGATACCCAGAGAGGTTTAGAACCTTTGTTGTCTCCGTATCACTAGAATAAGGATTTTATTGTGGTTTGTCAACTGATTTAGGGAACATATGAAGGTTTACTATATTAATTGATAAAAAAATAGAACGACGCCAATTTACCATGTAAAAAAGTTTAGAATACATTAATACAAATGTAGAATGTGATTAGAAATTTTAAAATAACTCTAAAAATTTTAGGCTTCGGTATATTAATCATTTACCGAAAAACTAAATATTTTGTACGGTTAACACATAGATTTTAAGAAAAATTCAAAAAATATGACAATATTGTTTTAGTGCATATTTGTATCATGAAATTATATATGATGTTGGTCAGAGAGGTTTGGAACATTTTTTTTTCTTCTTTTCTTTAAAATAGCAATTTTATTGTGATTTGTCAACTGATTTAGAGAGCATATGAAGTTTTAATAAATTAATTGATTAAAAAATAGAACGATGCCCATGTACCATGAAATATAGTTTAGAATACATTAATACAAATTTAAAATGTGGTAAGAAATTTTAAAACAACCCTAAATATTATAGGCTTCAGTATATTAACCTTTTACCGAAAAACTAATTAATTTGTAGGTGTTAACGCATAGATTTTGAGAAAAATTCAAACAATATGACAATATTCTTTTAATGCATAGTTGTATCATGAAATAACATAATAAGATGGGCAGAGAGGTTTGAAACCCTTTTTCTCTTCTTTTCTCTAAAACATTGATTTTATTGTGGTTTGTCCACTGATATAAGGAGCAAGTGAAGTTTTACTAAATTAATTAATATAAAAATAGAACGACGTCCATTTACCATGTAAGAGAGTTTATAATACATTAATACAAATGTAGAATGTGGTTAGAAGTTTTAAACAACACTAAAAATTATAGGCTTCAGTATATTAACCCTTTACCGAAAAATTGAATATTTTGTAGTGGTTAAGCACATAGATTTTGGGAAAAATTCAAAAAATATGGTAATAATGTTTTAATGTATAGTTTTATCATGAACTAACATATGATTATGGCCAGAGAGGTTTGGAACCTTTGTTGTCTCCGTTTCTCTAGAATAGGGATTTTATTGTTGTTTGTCAACTGATTTATGGAGCATATGAAGTTATACTATATTAATTGATAAAAACAAAGAACGACGCCTATTTACCATAAAAAAAGAGTTTAGAATACATTAATACAAATGTAGGATGTGATTAGAAATTTTAAAACAATACTAAAATTTATAGGCTTCAGTATATTAATCATTTACCGAAAAACTGAATATTTTGTAGGGGTTAACATATAGATTTTGAGAAAAATTCAAAAAATACGGCCATATTGTTTTAATGCATAGTTGTATCATGAAATAACATATGATGATGGTCAGATAGGTTTGAAACCTTTTTCTCTTCTTTTCTCTAAAACATTGATTTTATTGTGGTTTGTCCACTGATATAGGGAGCATATGAAGTTTTACTAAATTAATTGATAAATAAATAGAAGGACGCCCATTTACTATGTAAGAGAGTTTATAATACATTAATACAAATGTAGAATGTGTTTAGAAATTTTAAACAACACTAAAAATTATAGGCTTTAGTATTTTAACCATTTACCGAAAAACTGAATATTTTGTAGTGGTACACATAGATTTTGAGAAAAATTCAAAAAATATGGTAATAATGTTTTAATGCATAGTTGTATCATGAACTAACATATGATTATGGCCAGAGAGGTGTGAAACCTTTGTTGTATCTGTTTCTCTAGAATAGGGATTTTATTGTTGTTTGTTAACTGATTTATGGAGCATATGAAGTTTTACTAAATTAACTGATAAAAAAAGAACGACGCCCATTTACCATGAAAAAAGAGTTTAAAATACATTATTTCAAATGTAGAATGTGATTTGAAATTTTTAAAAAATACTAAAAATTATAGGCTTCAGTATATTAATCATTTACCGAAAAACTGAATATTTCGTAGGGTTAACACATGGATTCTAAGAAAAATTCAAAAAATATGGCAATATTGTTTTAATGCATAGTTGTATCATGAAATAACATATGATGGTCAGAGAGGTTTGGAACCTTTTTTCTCTTCTTTTCTCTAAAACATCGATTTTATTGTGGTTTGTCCACTGATATAGGAAGCATATGAAGTTTTACTAAATTAATTGATAACAAAATAGAAGGATGCCCATTTACCATGTAAGAGAGTTTAGAATACATTAATACAAATGTAGAATGTGTTTAGAAATTTTAAACAGCACTAAAAATTATAGGCTTCAGTATATTAAGCACATAGATTTTGAGAAAAATTCAAAAAATATGACAATATTGTTTTAATGCATAGTTGTATCATAAAATTACATATGATGATGGTCAGAGAGGTTTGGAACCTTTTTTCTCTTCTTTTCTCTAAAACATCTATTTTATTGTGGTTTGTCAACATGATATATGGAGCATATAAAGTTTTACTAAATTAATTGATAAAAAATAGAACGACGCCCATTTACCATGTAAGAGAGTTTAGAAAACATTAATACAAATTTAGAATGTGGTTAAAAGTTTTAAAACAACACTAAAAATTATGGACTTCAAAATATTAACCCTTTACCGAAAAACTGAATATATTATAGTGGTTAACACATGGATTTTGAGAAAAAATCACAAAATATGGTAATAGCGTTTTAATGCATAGTTGTTTCATGAACTAACATATGATGATGGCCACAGAGGTTTGGAACCTTTGTTGTCTCCGTTTCTCTAGAATAGGGATTTTATTATGGTTTGGCAACTGATTTAGGGAGCATATGAAGTTTTACTAAATTAATTGATAAAAAATAGAACGATGCCCATCTACCATGTAAAAGAATTTAGAATACATTAATACAAATGTAGAATGTGATTAAATTTTTTAAAACAACACTAAAAGTTATAGGCTTCAGTATATTAACTTCTACAAAATATTCAGTTTTTTCGGTAAATGGTTAATATACTGAAGCCTATAATTTTTAGTTTTGTTTTAAAAATTCTAACCATATTCTAAATTTGTATTAATATATTCTAAACTCTCTTACATGGTAAATAGGCGTCGTTCTATTTTTTATCAATTAATTTAGTAAAACTTCATATGCTCCATATATATCAGTGGACAAACCACAATAAAATCTTTATTCTAGAGAAAAAGAAACAACAAAGGTTACAAACCTCTTTGACCATCATCATATGTTAGTTCATGATACAACTATTCATTAAAACAATATTATCATATTTTTGAATTTTTCTCAAAATCTATGCGGTAACCCCTACAAAATATTCAGTTTTTCGGTAAATGGTTAATATACTGAATCCTATAATTTTTAGTGTTGTTTTAAAATTTTCAACTACATTCTACATTTTTATTAATGTATTCTAAACTCTCTTACATGGTAAATTGGCCACGTTATATTTTTTATCGATTAATTTGGTAAAACTTCATATGCTCCCTAAATCAGTGGACAAACAAGAATAAAATCTTTATTCTAGAGAAACGGAGACAACAAAGGTTCCAAACCTCTCTGACCATCATCATATGTTAGTTCTTGATACAACTATGCATTAAAACAATATTATCATATTTTTTAACTTTTCTCCAAATCTATGCGTTAACCCCTTCAAAATATTCAGTTTTTCGGTAAATGGTTAATATACTGAAGCCTATAATTTTTAGTGTTATTTTAAAATTTATAACCACATTCTACATTTGTATTAATGTATTCTAAATTCTCTTACATTGTAAATGGGCGTCGTTCTATTTTTTTTTTTGTATCAATTAATTTAGTAAAACTTCGTATGCTCCCTAAATCAGTGGACAAACCATAATAAAATCCATATTCTTGAGAAACGGAGACAACAAAGGTTCCAAACCTCTCTGAACATCATCATATGTTATTTCATGATACAACTATGCTTTAAAAAAATATTGTCATATTTTCGATTTTTTTTCAAAATCTATGTGTTAACCCCTACAAAATATTCAATTTTTAGTGTAAATGGTTAATATACTGAAGCCTATAATTTTTAATGTTGTTTTAAAATTTTAAACCACATTATACAATTGTATTAATTTATTCTTAACTCTCTTACATGGTAAATTGGCGTCGTTCTAGTTTTTTATCAATTAATTTAGTAAAACTTCAAATGCTCCATATATTAGTGGACAAACCACAATAAAATCCTTATTTTAGAGAAACAGAGACAACAAAGGTTCCAAACATCTCTGATCATCATTATATGTTAATTTATGATACAAATATGCATTAAAACAATATTAACATATTATAAATTTTTTCTCAAAATCTATATGTTAACCCCTACAAAATATTCAGTTTTTCCGTAAATGGTTAATATACTGCACCCATTAATTGTTTGTGTTGTTTTAAAATCTCTAACCACATTCTACATTTGTATTAATTTATTCTAAACTTTCTTACATGGTAAATTGGCGTCGTTCTAGTTTTCTATCAATTAATTTAGTAAAACTTCAAATGCTCCGTATATTAGTGGACAAACCACAATAAAATCTATATTTTAGAGAAATAAAGACACCAAAGGTTCCAAAACTCTCTGACCATCATCATATGTTAGTTCATGATACAACTATGCATTAAAACAATATTATCATATTTTTGAATTTTTCTCAAAATATATGTGTTAACCCCTACAAAATATTTAGTTTTTTCGGTAAATGGTTAATATACCGAAGCCTATAATTTTTAGGGCTGTTTTAAAATTTATAACCACATTATACATTTGTATTAATGTATTCTTAACTCTCTTACATGGTAAATGAGTGTTGTTCTATTTTTTATCAATTAATTTAGTAAAACTTCATATACTTTCTATATCAGTGGAAAAACCACAATAAAATATTTATTTTAGAGAAGCGGAGATAACAAAGGTTTCTAACCTCTCTGACCATCATCATATGTTAGTTCATGATACTACTATTCATTAAAACAATATTATCATACTTTTGGAAATTTTCTCAAAATCTATGTGTTAACCCCTACAAAATATTCAGTTTTTCGGTAAATGGTTAATATACTAAAGCCTATAATTTTTAGTGTTGTTTTAAAATTTCTAACCACATTCTTAATTTGTATTAATGTATTTTAAACTCTCTTACATGGTAAATCGGCGTCGTTCTATTTTTTATCAATTAATTTAGTAAAACTTCATATGCTCCATATATATCAGTGGATAAACCACAATAAAATCTTTGTTCTAGAGAAAAAGAGACAACAAAGGTTCAAAACCTCTTTGACCATCACCATATGTTAGTTCATGATACAACTACTCATTAAAACAATACTATCATATTTTTAAAATTTTTCTGAAAATCTATGCGTTACCCCATACAAAATATTCAGTTTTTCGGTAAATGGTTAATATACTGAAGACTATAATTTTTAGTATTGTTTTAAAATTTCTAATCACATTCTAAATTTGTATTAATGTATTCTAAATTCTCTTACAAGGTAAATGGGCATTGTTCTATTTTTTTATCAATTAATTTAGTAAAACTTCATATGCTCCCTAAATCAGTGGACAAACCACAATAAAATCCCTATTCTAGAGAAATGGAGACAACAATTGTTTCAAACCTCTCTGACCATCATCATATGTTAGTTCATGATACAACTATTAATTGAAACAATATTAACATATTTTTTGAATTTTTCTCAAAATATATGTGCTAACCCCTACAAAATATTCAGTTTTTCGGCAAATGGTTAATATACTTAAGCCTATAATTTTTAATGTTGTTTTAAAATTTCTAACTACATTATACATTTGTATTAATTTATTCTAAACTCTCTTACCTGGTAAATTGGCGTCGTTCTAGTTTTTTATCAATTAATTTAGTAAAACTTCAAATGATCCATAAATTAGTGGACAAACCACAATAAAATCCCTATTTTAGAGAAACGGAGACAACAAAAGTTCCAAAACTCTCTGACCATCATAATATGTTAGCTCATGATACAACTATGCATTAAAACAATATTACCATATTTTTGAATTTTTTTCAAAATATATTTGTTAACCCCTACAAAATATTCCGTTTTCGGTAAATGGTTAATATACTGAAGCCAATAATTTTTAGGGTTGTTTTAAAATATCTAACCACATTCTATATTTGTATTAATATATTCTAAATTCTCTTACATGGTAAATGGCCATCGTTCAATTTTTTTATCAATTAATTTAGTAAAACTTCATATGCTCCCTAAATTAGTGGACAAACCACAATAAAATCCTTATTTTAGAGAAACGGAGACAACAAATGTTTCAAATCTCTCTGACCATTATCATATGTTAGTTCATGATACAACTATGCATTAAAAAAATATTATCATATTTTTGAATTTTTCTCCAAATCTATGTGTTAACCCCTTCAAAATATTCAATTTTTCGGTAAATGGTTAATATACATAAACCTATAATTTTTAGTGTTATTTTAAAATATCTAACCACATTTTACATTTGTATTAATGTATTCTAAATTCTTTTACATTGTAAATGGCTGTCGTTCTATTTTTTTATCAATCAATTTACTAAAACATCATATTTCCCTAAATCAGTGGACAAACCACAATAAAATCTTTATTCTAGAGAAACAGAGACAACAAAGGTTCCAAAACTCTCTGACCATCATAATTTTTTAGTTCATGATACAATTATTCATTAAAACAATATTATCATATTTTTTGAATTTTTCTCAAAATCTATGTGTTAACCCCTACAAAATATTTTGTTTTTCGGTAAATGGTTAATATACTGAAGCCTATAATTTTTAGTGCAGTTTTAAAATTTTCAACCATATTCTACATTTGTATTAATGTATTCTAAACTCTCTTACATGGTAAATGGGATATTTTTGTTATCAATTAATTTAGTAAAACTTCATATGCTCCCTAAATCAGTGGACAAACCACTATAAAATCTATATTCTAGAGAAACGGAGCCAACAAAGGTTCCAAACCTCTTTGGCCATCATCATATGTTAGTTAATAATACAAACATGCATTAAAACAATATTATCATATTTTAAATTTTTTTTCTCAAAATCTATATGTTAACCCCTACAAAATATTCAGTTTTTCGGTAAATGGTTAATATACTGCACCCTATAATTTTTTGTGTTGTTTTAAAATTTCTAACCATATTATACATTTGTAATAATTTATTTTAAACTCTCTTACATGGTAAATTGGCGTCCGTTCTTGTTTTTTATCAATTAATTTAGTAAAACTTCAAATGCTCCATAAATTAGTGGACAAACCACAATAAAATCCATATTTTAGAGAAACGGAGACAACAAATGTTCCAAAACTCTCTGACCATCATAATATGTTGGTGCATGATACAATATGCATTAAAACAGTATTATCGTATTTTGAATTTTTCTAAAAATAGATGTGTTAACCCCTACAAAATATTCCATTTTTTGGTAAATGGTTAATATACTGAAGCCTATAATTTTTAGGGTTGTTTTAAAATTTCTAACCACATTCTAAATTTGTATTAATGTATGCTAAATTCTCTTACATGGTAAATGGGCATCGTTCAATTTTTTTATCAATTAATTTTGTAAAACTTCATATGTTCCCTAAATCAGTGGACAAACCACAATAAAATCCCTATTCTAGAGAAACGGAGACAACAAATGTTTCAAACCTCTCTGACCATTATCATATGTTAGTACATGATATAACTATTCATTAAAATGATATTATCATACTTTTTGAAATTTTCTCAAAATCTATGTGTTAACCCCTACAAAATATTCAGTTTTTCGGTTAATGGTTAATATACTGAAGCCTATAATTTTTAGTTTTGTTTTAAAATTTCTAACCACATTCTAAATTTATATTAATGTATTCTAAACTCTCTTACATTGTAAATCGGCGTCGTTCTATTTTTTATCAATTAATTTAGTAAAACTTCATATGCTCCATATATATCAGTGGACAAACCACAATAAAATCTTTATTCTAGAGAAAAAGAGACAACAAAGGTTCCAAACCTCTTTGACCATCATCATATGTTAGTTCATGATACAACTATTCATTAAAACAATATTATCATATTTTTTGAATTTTTTCAAAATCTACGCGTTAACCCCTACAAAATGATCAGTTTTTCGGTAAATGGTTAATATACTGAAGCCTATAATTTTTAGTGTTGTTTTAAAAATTTCAACCACATTCTACATTTGTATTAATGTATTTTAAACTCTCTTACATGGTAAATGGGCCTCGTTCTATTTTTTTATCGATTAATTTGGTAAAACTTCATATGCTCCCTAAATTAGTGGACCAACTACAATAAAATCTTTATTCTAGAGAAACGGAGGCAACAAAGGTTCCAAACCTCTCTGACCATCATCATATGTTATTTTATGATACAACTATGTATTAAAAAAATATTATCATATTTTTGAATTTTTCTCCAAATCTATGCGTTAACCCCTTCAAAATATTCAGTTTTTCGGTAAATGGTTAATATACCGAAGCCTATAATTTTTAGTGTTATTTTAAAATTTCTAACCACATTCTACATTTGTATTAATGTATTCTAAATTCTCTTACATTGTAAATGGGCGTCGTTCTATTTTTTTATCAATCAATTTACTAAAACTTCATATGCACGCTAAATCAGTGGACAAACCACAATATAATCTTTATTCTGGAGAAACAGAGACAACAAAGGTTCCAAAACTCTCTGACCATCATCATATCTTAGTTCATGATACAACTATTCATTAAAACAATATTATCATATTTTTTGAATTTTTCTCAAAATCTATGTGTTAACCCCTACAAAATATTCAGTTTTTCGGCAAATGGTTAATATACTGAAGCCTATAATTTTTGGTGATGTTTTTAAATTTTCAACCACATTCTACATTTGTATTAATGTATTCTAAACTCTCTTACATGGTAAATGGGCCTCATTCTATTTTTTTATCGATTAATTTGGTAAAATTTCATATGCTCCCTAAATCATTGGACAAACCACAATAAAATCTTTATTCTAGAGAAACAGAGATAAGAAAGGTTCCAAACCTCTCTGACCATCATCATATGTTAGTTCATGATACAACTATGCATTAAAATAATATTATCATATTTTTTTAATATTTTTCAAAATCAATGTGTTAACAACCCCTACGAAAATATTGAGTTTTCGGTAAATGCTCTATATACTGAAGCCTAAGATATTTAGTGTTGTTTTAAAATTTCTAAACACATTCTACATTTGTATTAATGTATATCAAACTCTCATTCATGGTACATGGGCATCAATTTAATTTTTTGTCAATTAATTTAGTAAAACTTCATAACAGTCCCTAAATTGGTGGCCTAACCACTATAAAATCGTTATTTGCTAGAGAAAGGGAGACAACAAAAGTTCCAAACCTCTTTGAACTTCATCATATGTTGGTGAAGGATGCAACTATGCATTAAAAGATTATTTTCATATTTTTTAATTTTTCTCAAAATGTATGGGTTAATAACCCCCTACGAAAATATTGAATTTTTGGTAAATGCTCTATATACTGAAGCCTATGATCTTTAGTGTTGTTTTAAAATTTCTAAACACATTCTAAATTTGTATTAATGTATATCAAACTCTCATTCATGGTAAATGGGCATCGTTTTATTTTTTTGCAAATTAATTTACTAAAACTTCATAACAGTCCCTAAATTGGTGGACTAACCACTATAAAATTGTTATTTGCTAGAGAAACGGACACAACAAAATTTACAAACCTCTTTGAACTTCATCATATGTTGGTGAAGGATGCAACTATGCATTAAAACAGTATTTTTCATATTTTTGAATTTTTCTCAAAATCTATGGGTTAACCCCTACGAAAATATTGAATTTTCGGTAAATGCTCTATATACTGAAGCCTATGATCTTTAGTGTTGTTTTAAAATTTATAAACACATTCTACATTTGTATTAATGTATATTAAACTCTCATTCATGGTACATGGGCATCGTTTTAATTTTTTGTCAATTAATTTATTAAAACTTCATAACAGTCCCAAAATTGGTGGACCAAACACTATAAAATCGTTATTTGCTAGAAAAACGGAGACACCAAAAGTTCCAAACCTCTTTGAACTTCATCATATGTTGGTGAAGGATGCAACTATGCATTAAAAGAGTATTTTCATATTTTTGAATTTTTCTCAAAATCTATGGCTTAACCCCTACGAAAATATTGAATTTTCGGTAAATGCCCTATATACAGAAGCCTATGATCTTTAGTGTTTTTTTAAAATTTCTAAACACATTCAACATTTATATTAATGTATATTAAATTATCATTCATTGTACATGGGCATCGTTTTAATTTTTTGTCAATTAATTTAGTAAAACTTCATAACAGTCCCTAAATTGATGGACTAACTACTATAAAATCGTTATTTGCTAGAGAAGGGGAGACAACAAAATGTACAGACCTCATTGAACTTCATCATTTGTTGGTGAATGATGCAACTATGCATTAAAACAGTATTTTCATATTTTTGAATTTTTCTCAATATCTATAGGTTAACAACCCCTACGAAAATAATGAGTTTTCGGTAAATGCTCTATATATTGAAGCCTATGATCTTTAGTGTTGTTTTAAAATTTCTAAACACATTCTACATTTGTATTAATGTATATCAAACTCTCATTCATCGTAAATGGGCATCGTTTTAATTTTTTTGTCAAATAATTTACTAAAACTTCGTAACAGTCCCTAAATTGGTGGAGTAACCACTATAAAATCGTTATTTGCTAGAGAAACGGACACAACAAAATTTACAAACCTCTTTGAACTTCATCATATGTTGGTGAAGGATGCAACTATGCATTAAAACAGTATTTTCATATTTTTGAATTTTTCTCAAAATCTATGGGCATTAACCCCTACGAAAATATTGAATTTTCGGTAAATGCCCTATATAGTGAAGCCTATGATCTTTAGTGTTGTTTTAAAATTTCTAAACACATTATACATTTTTATTAATGTATATTAAACTCTCATTCATGGTACATGGGCATCATTTTAATTTTTTGTCAATTAATTTAGTTAAACTTCATAACAGTCCCTAAATTGGTGGACCAACCACTATAAAATCGTTATTTGCTAGAGAAACGGAGACACCAAAAGTTCAAAACCTCTTTGAACTTCATCAGATGTTGGTGAAGGATACAACTACGCATTAAAACAGTATTTTCATATTTTTGAATTTTTCTCAAAATCTATGGGTTGTTTTATATACTGAAGCCTATGATCTTTAGTGTTGTTTTAAAATTTCTAATCACGTTATACATTTTTATTAATGTATATTAAACTCTCATTCTTGGTACATGGGCGTCGTTTTAATTTTTTGTCAATTAATTTAGTAAAACTTCATAACAGTCCCTAAATTGGTGGATCAACCACTATAAAATCGTTATTTGCTAGAGAAACGGAGACACCAAAAGTTCCAAACCTCTTTGAACTTCATCATATGTTGTTGAAGTATGTAACTATGCATTAAAAGAGTATTTTCATATTTTTGGATTTTTCTCAAAATCTATGGGTTAACTAACCCATACGAAAATATTGAATTTTCGGTAAATGCACTATATACTGAAGCCTATGATCTTTAGTGTTGTTTTAAAATTTCTAAACATATTCTATATTTGTATTAATGTGTATTAAACTTTCATTCATGATACATGGACATCGTTTTGTTTTTTTGTCAATTAATTTACTAAAACTTCATAACAGTCCCTAAATTGGTGGACTAACCACTATAAAATCGTTATTTGCTAGAGAAAGAGAGACTACAAAAGTTCAAAACCTCTTTGAACTTCATCATATGTTGGTGAAGGATGAAAATATGCATTAAAACAGTATTTTCATATTTTTGAATTTTCCCCAAAATCAATGGGTTAACAAATATTGAATTTTCGGTAAATGCTCTATATACTGAAGCCTATGATCTTTAGTGTTGTTTTAAAATTTCTAAACACATTCTACATTTGTATTAATTTATATCAAACTCTCATTCATGGTAAATGGGCATCGTTTTATTTTTTTGTAAATTAATTTACTAAATCTTCATAACAGTCCCTAAATTGGTGGACTAACCACTATAAAATCGTTATTTGCTAGAGAAACAGACACAACAAAATTTACAAACCTCTTTGAACTTCATCATATGTTGGTGAAGGATGCAACTATGCATTAAAAGAGTATTTTCATATTTTTGAATTTTTCTCAAAATATATGGGTTAACCCCTACGAAAATATTGAATTTTCGGTAAATGCCCTATATACTGAAGCCTATGATCTTTAGTGTTGTTTTAAAATTTCTAAACACATTCTATATTTATATTAATGTATATTAAATTCTCATTCATTGTACATGGGCATCGTTTTAATTTTTTGTTAATTAATTTAGTAAAACGTCATAACAGTCCCTAAATTAGTGGACTAACCACTATAAAATCGTTATTTGCTAGAGAAGGGGAGACAACAAAATGTACAGACCTCATTGAACTTCATCATTTGTTGGTGAATGATGCAACTATGCATTAAAACAATATTTTCATATTTTTGAATTTTTCTCAAAATCTATGGGCATTAACCCCTACGAAAATATTGGATTTTCGATAAATGCCTTATATACTGAAGCCTATGATCTTTAGTGTTGTTTTAAAATTTCTAAACACATTATACAATTGTATTAATGTATATTAAACTTTCATTCATGGTACATGGGAATCGTTTTAATTTTTTGTCAATTAATTTAGTAAAACTTCATAACAATCCCTAAATTGGTGAAGCATGCAAATATGCATTAAAACAGTATTTTTATATTTTTGAAATTTTCTCAAAATCTATGGGTTAACCCCTACGAAAATATTGAATTTTCGGTAAATGCTCTATATACTGAAGCCTATGATCTTTAGTGTTGTTTTTAAAATTTCTAAACACATTCTACATTTGTATTAATGTATATTAAATTCTCATTCATTGTACATGGGCATCGTTTTAATTTTTTGTCAATTAATTTAGTAAAACTTCATAACAGTCCCTAAATTGATGGACTAACCACTATAAAATCGTTATTTGATAGAGAAGGGGAGACAACAAAAGTTCCAAACCTCATTGAACTTTATCATTTGTTGGTGAATGATGCAACTATGCTTTAAAATGGTATTTTCATATTTTTGAATTTTTCTCAATATCTATAGGTTAACAACCCCTACGAAAATAATGAGTTTTCGGTAAATGCTCTATATATTGAAGCCTATGATCTTTAGTGTTGTTTTAAAATTTCTAAACACATTATACATTTGTATTAATGTATATTAAACTTTCATTCATGGTCCATGGGCATTGTTTAATTTTTTTGTCAATTAATTTACTAAAACTTTATAACAGTCCCTAAATTGGTGGACTAACCACTATAAAATCGTTATTTGCTAGAGAAACGGACACAACAAAATTTCCAAACTTCTTTGAACTTCATCATATGTTCGTGAGGGATGCAACTACGCATTAAAACAGTATTTTCATATTTCTGAAATTTTCTCAAAATCTATGGGTCCCAACGAAAATATTAAATTTTCGGTAAATGCCCTATATACTGAAGCCTATGATCTTTAGTGTTGTTTTAAAATTTCTAAACACATTCTACATTTGGTTAAATGTATATTAAACTCTCATTCATGGTACATGGGCATCGTTTTAATTTTTTATCAATTAATTTAGTAAAACTTCATAACAGTCCCTAAATTGGTGGACCAACCACTATAAAATAGTTATTTGCTAGAGAAACGGAGACACCAAAAGTTCCAAACCTCTTTGAACTTCATCGTATGTTGGTGAAGGATGTAACTATGCATTAAAAGAGTATTTTCATATTTTTGAGAATTTTTCTCAAAATCTATGGGTTAACCCATACGAAAATATTGAATTTTCGTTAAATGCACTATATACTGAAGCCTATGATCTTTAGTGTTGTTTTAAAATTTCTAAACACATTCTACATTTGTATTAATGTATATCAAACTCTCATTCATGGCAAATGGGCATCGTTTTATTTTTTTGTCAATTAATTTACTAAAACATCATAACAGTCCCTAAATTGGTAGACTAACCACTATAAAATCGTTATTTGCTAGAGAAACGGACACAACAAAATTTACAAACCTCTTTGAACTTCATCATATGTTGGTGAAGGATGCAACTATGCATTAAAACAGTACTTTCATATTTTTGAATTTTTCTCAAAATCTATGGGTTAACCCCTACAAAAATATTGAATTTTCGGTAAATGCCCTATATACTGAAGCCTATGATTTTTAGTGTTGTTTTAAAATTTCAAAACACATTCTACATTTGTATTAATGTATATTAAATTCTCATTCATTGTACATGGGCATCGTTTTAATTTTTTGTTAATTAATTTAGTAAAACGTCATAACAGTCCCTAAATTGGTGGACTAACCACTATAAAATCGTTATTTGCTAGAGAAGGGGAGACAACAAAAGTTACACACCTCATTGAACTTCATCATTTGTTGGTGAATGATGCAACTATGCATTAAAACAGTATTTTCATATTTTTGATTAAAACACATTCTACATTTGTATTAATGTATATTAAATTCTCATTCATTGTACATGGGCATCGTTTTAATTTTTTGTCAATTAATTTAGTAAAACTTCATAACAGTCCCTAAATTGATGGACTAACCACTATAAAATCGTTATTTGCTAGAGAAGGGGAGACAACAAAAGTTCCAAACCTCATTGAACTTGATCATTTGTTGGTGAATGATGCAACTATGCATTAAAAGAGTATTTTCATATTTTTGAATTTTTCAAAAATCTATGGGTTAACCCCTACGAAAATATTGAATTTTCGGTAAATGCTCTATATACTGAAGCCTATGATCTTTAGTGCTATTTTAAAATTTCTAAACACATTCTAAGTTTGTGTTAATGTATATTAAATTTTCATTCATTGTACATTTGTATTAATGTATATTTAATTTTCATTCATTGTACATTGGCATCGTTTTAATTTTTTATCAATTAATTTAGTAAAACTTCATAACAGTCCATAAATTGGTGGAATAACCACTATAAAATCGTTATTTGCTAGAGAAAGGGAGACAAAAAAAAAGTTCCAAACCTCTTTGAACTTCATCATATGTTGGTGAAGGATGCAACTATGCATTAAAAGAGTATTTTCATATTTTTGAATTTTTCTCAAAATCTATGGGTTAACCCCAACGAAAATATTGAATTTTAGGTAAATGCTCTATATACTGAAGCCTATGATCTTTAGTGTTGTTTTGAAATTTCTAAACACATTATACATTATACATTTGTATTAATGTGTACTAAACTCTCATTCACGGTACATGGGCATCGTTTTAATTTTTTGTCAATTAATTTAGTAAAACTTCATAACAGTCCCTAAATTGGTGGACTAACCACTATAAAATCGTTATTTGCTAGAGAAGGGGAGACAAAAAAAGTTCCAAACCTCTTTGAACATCATCATATTTTGGTGAAGGATGCAAATATGCATTAAAATAGTATTTTCTTATTTTTGAATTTTTCTCAAAATCTATGGGTTAATTAACCCCTACGAAAATATTGAATTTTTGGTAAATGTTTTATATACTGAAGCCTATGATCTTTAGTGTTGTTTTAAAATTTCTAAACACATTCTACATTTGTATTATTATATATTAAATTCTCATTAATTGTACATGGGCATCGTTTTAATTTGTTGTCAATTAATTTTGTAAAACTTCCTAACAGTCCCTAAATTGGTGGACTTACCACTATAAAATCGATATTTGCTAGAGAAGGGGAAACAAAACAAGTTCCAAACCTCTTTTAACTTCATCATATGTTGGTGAAGGATGCAACTATGCATTAAAACATTATTTTCATATTTTTGAATTTTTCTCAATATCTATAGGTTAACAACCCCTACGGAAATATTGAGTTTTCGGTAAATGCTCTATATACTGAAGCCTATGATATTTAGTGTTGTTTTAAAATTTCTAAACACATTCTACATTTGTATTAATGTATATCAAACTCTCATTCATGGTACATGGGCATCGTTTTATTTTTTTGTCAATTATTTTAGTAAAACTTCATAACAGTCCATAAATTGGTGGACTAACCACTATAAAATCGTTATTTGCTAGAGAAAAGAAGACAACAAAAGTTCTAAACCTCTTTGAACTTCATCATATGTTGGTGAAGGATGTAACTATGCATTAAAACAGTATTTTCATATTTTTGAATTTTTCTCAAAATCTAAGGGTTAACGCCTACGAAAATATTGAATTTTCGGTCAATGCACTATATACTGAAGCCTATGATCTTTAGTGTTGTTTTATAATTTCTAAACACATTCTACATTTGTATTAATGTATATTAAACTCTCATTCATGGTACATGGGCATTGTTTTAATTTTTTGTCAATTAATTTAGTAAAACTCTCCCTAAATTGGTAGACCAACCACAATAAAATCGTTATTTGCTAGAGAAACGGAGACACCAAAACTTTCAAACCTCTTTGAACTTCATCATATGTTGGTGAAGGATGCAACTATGCATTAAAAGAGTATTCTCATAATTTTGAATTTTTCTCAAAATCTATGGGTTAACTAACCCCTACGAAAATATTGAATTTTTGGTAACTGCTCTATATACTGAAGCGTAGTGATCTTTAGTGTTGTTTTAAAATTTCTAAACAAATTCTACATTTGTATTAATATATATTAAACTCTCATTCATGGTACATGCGCATCGTTTTAATTTTTTGTCAATTAATTTAGTAAAACTTCATAACAGTCCCTAAATTGGTGGACTAACCACTATACAATCGTTATTTGCTAGAGAAGGGAAGACAAAAAAAAGTTCAAAACCTCTTTGAACTTCATCATATGTTGGTGAAGGATGCAAATATGCATTAAAACAGTATTTTCATATTTTTGAAATTTTCTCAAAGTCTACGGGTTAACCCCCCAATGAAAATATTGAATTTTTGGTAAATGCTCTATATACTGAAGCCTATGATCTTTAGTGTTGTTTTAAAATTTCTAAACATATTCTACATTTGTATTAATGTATATTAAATTCTCATTCATTATACATGGGCATCGTTTTAATTTGTTGTCAATTAATTTAGTAAAACTTCATAACAGTCCCTAAATTGGTGGACTAACTACTATAAAATCGTTATTTGCTAGAGAAGGAGAGACAAAAAAAGTTCAAAACATCTTTGAACTTCATCATATGTTGGTGAATGATGCAACTATGCATTAATACAGTATTTTCATATTTTTGAATTTTTCTCAAAATCTATGGGTTAACAACCCCTACGAAAATATTGAACTTTTGGTAAATGCTCTATATACTGAAGCCTATGATCTTTAGTGCTGTTTTAAAATTTCTAAACACATTCTACATTTGTATTAATGTATATCAATCTCTCATTCATTTATTTTTTGTCAATTAATTTAATAAAACTGCATAACAGTCCCTAAATTGGTGGACTAACCACTATAAAATCGTTATTTGCTAGAGAAAGGGAGACGACAAGAGTTCCAAACCTCTTTGAACTTCTTCATATGTTAGTGAAGGATGCAACTATGCATTAAAACAGTATTTTCATATTTTTGAATTTTTTTCAATAACTATGGGTTAACCCCTACAAAAATATTAGGTTTTCGGTAAATGCTCTATATACTGAAGCCTAAGATCTTTAGTGTTGTTTTAAAATTTATAAACACATTCTACATTTGTATTAATGTATATCAAACTCTCATTCATGATACATGGGCATCGTTTTCTTTTTTTGTCAATTGTTTTATAAAACTTTCCCTAAATTGGTAGACCAACCACTATAAAATCGTAATTTGCTAGAGAAAGGGAGACAACAAAAGTTTCAAACCTCTTTGAACTTCATCATATGATGGTGAAGGATGCAACTATGCATTAAAAGAGTATTTTCATAATTTTGATTTTTTCTCAAAATCTACTGAAGCCTATGATCTTTAGTGTTGTTTTAAAATTTCTAAACACATTCTATATTTGTATTAATGTATATGAAACTTTCATTCACGGTACATGGACATCGTTTTATTTTTGTTTCAATTAATTTAGTAAAACTTCATAACAGTCGCTAAATTGGTGGACTAACCACTATAAAATCGTTATTTGCTAGAGAAAGAGAGACAACAAAAGTTCAAAACCTCTTTGAACTTCATCATATGTTTGTGAAGGATGCAAATATGCATTAAAACCGTATTTTCATATTTTTGAATTTTTCTCATAATCTATGGGTTAACCCCCCCAACGAAAATATTGAATTTTCGGTAAGTGCTCTATATACTGATGCCTATGGTCTTTAGTGCTGTTTTAAAATTTCTAAACACATTCTACATTTGTATTAATGTATATCAAACTCTCATTCATGGTAAATGGGCATTGTTTTATTTTTTGTTAATTAATTTACTAAAACTTCATAACAGTCCCTAAATTGGTGGACTAACCACTATAAAATCGTTATTTGCTAGAGAAACAGACACAATGAAATTTCCAAACCTCTTTGAACTTCATCATATGTTGGTGAAGGATGCAACTATGCATTAAAAGAATATTTTCATATTTTTGAATTTTTCTCAAAATCTATGGGTTAACCAACCCCTACGAAAATATTGAATTTTCGGTAAATGCTCTATATACTGAAGTCTATGATCTTTAGTGTTGTTTTAAAATTTCTAAACACATTCTAAATTTGTATTAGTGTATATCAAACTATAATTCATGGTACTTGGGCATCGTTTTATTTTTTTCAATTAATTTAGTAAAACTTCATAACAGTCCCTAAATTGGTGGACTAACCACTATAAAATCGTTATTAGCTAGAGAAAGGGAGACAACAAAAGTTCCAAACCTCTTTGAACTTCATCATATGTTGGTGAAGGATGCAACTAAGCATTAAAACGGTATTTTCATATTTTGAATTTTTCTCAAAATCTATGGGTTAACTAACCCCTACAAAAATATTGAATTTTCGGTAAATGCACTATATACTGAAGCCTATGATATTTAGTGTTCTTTTAAAATATCTAAACAAATTCTACATTTGTATTTATGTATATTAAACTCTCATTCATGGTACATGGGCATCGTTTTAATTTTTTGTCAATTAATTTAGATAAACTTTCCCTAAATTGGTAGACCAACCACTATAAAATCGTTATTTCCTAGAGAAACGGAGACACCAAAAGTTTCAAACCTCTTTGAACTTCATCATATGTTGGTGAATGATGCAACTATGCATTAAAAGAGTATTTTCATAATTTTGAATTTTTCTCAAAATCTATGGGTTAACCCCTATGAAAATATTGAATTTTGGGTAAATGCTCTATATACTGAATCCTATGATCTTTAGTGTTGTTTTAAAATTTCTAAACACATTCTACATTTGTATTAATGTATATTAAACTCTCATTCATGGTACATGGGCATCGTTTTAATTTTTTGTCAATTAATTTAGTAACACTTCAAATAGTCTCTAAATTGGATGGACTAACCACTATAAAATCATTATTTGCTAGAGAAGGGGAGACAAAAAAAGTTCAAAACCTCTTTGAACTTCATCATATGTTGGTGAAGGATGCAACTATGCATTAAAAGAGTATTTTCATAATTTTGAATTTTTCTCAAAATCTATGGGTTAACCCCCTACGAAAATATTGAATTTTCGGTAAATGCTCTATATACTGAAGCCTAAGATCTTTAGTGTTGTTTTAAAATTTCTAAACAAATTCTACATTTGTATTAATATATATCAAACTCTCAATCATGGTACATGGGCATCGTTTTATTTTTTTGTCAATTAATTTAGTAAAACTTCATAACAGTCCCTAAATTAGTGGACTAACCAATATAAAATTGTTATTTGCTAGAGAAAGTGAGACAACAAGAGTTCCAAACGTTTTTGAACTTCTTCATATGTTAGTGAAGGATGAAACTATGCATTAAACAGTATTTTCATATTTTTGAATTTTTCTCAATATCTATGGGTTAACCCCTACAAAAATATTGAGTTTTCGGTAAATGCTCTATATACTGAAGCCTAAGATCTTTAGTGTTGTTTTAAAATTTCTAAACACATTCTACATTTGTATTTAATATATATTAAACTCCCATTCATGGTACATGGGCATCGTTTTAATTTTTTATCAATTAATTTAGTAAAACTTCATAACAGTCCCTAAATTGGTCGACTAACCACTATAAAATCGTTATTTGTTAGAGAAGGGAAGACAAAAAAAAGTTCAAAATCTCTTTGAACTTCATCATATGTTGGTGAAGGATGCAAATATGCATTAAAACAGTATTTTCATATTTTTGAAATTTTCTCAAAGTCTACGGGTTAACCCCCCCATGAAAATATTGAATTTTTGGTAAATGCTCTATATACTGAAGCCTATGATCTTTAGTGTTGTTTTAAAATTTCTAAACACATTATACATATGTATTAATGTATATTAAATTCTCATTCATTATACATGGGCATCGTTTTAATTTCTTGTCAATTAATTTAGTAAAACTTCATAACAGTCCCTAAATTGGTGGACTAACTACTATAAAATCGTTATTTGCTAGAGAAGGGGAGACAACAAAAGTTCAAAACATCTTTGAACTTCATCATATGTTGGTGAAGGATGCAACTATGCATTAATACAGTATTTTCATATTTTTGAATTTTTCTCAAAATCTATGGGTTAACAACCCCTACGAAAATATTAAACTTTTGGTAAATGCTCTATATACTGAAGTCTATGATCTTTAGTGCTGTTTTCAAATTTCTAAACACATTCTACATTTGTATTAATGTATATCAATCTCTCATTCATGTTACACGGGCATCGTTTTATTTTTTTGTCAATTAATTTAATAAAACTGCATAACAGTCCCTAAATTGGTGGACTAACCACTATAAAATCGTTATTTGCCAGAGAAAGGGAGACGATAAGAGTTCCAAACCTCTTTGAACTTCTTCATATGTTAGTGAAGGATGCAACTATGCATTAAAACAGTATTTTCATATTTTTGAATTTTTCTCAATAACTATGGGTTAACCCCTACGAAAATATTAGGTTTTCGGTAAATGCTCTATATACTGAAGCCTAAGATCTTTAGTGTTTTTTAAAAATTTCTAAACACATTCTACATTTGTATTAATGTATATCAAACTCTCATTCATGATACATGGGCATCGTTTTCTTTTTTTGTCAATTGTTTTATAAAACTTTCCCTAATTTGGTAGACCAACCACTATAAAATCGTAATTTGCTAGAGAAAGGGAGACAACAAAAGTTTCAAACCTCTTTGAACTTCATCATATGATGGTGAAGGATGCAACTATGCATTAAAAGAGAATTTTCATAATTTTGAATTTTTCTCCAAATCTACTGAAGCCTATGATCTTTAGTGTTGTTTTAAAATTTCTAAACACATTCTATATTTGTATTAATGAATATGAAACTTTCATTCATGGTACATGGACCTCATTTTATTTTTGTTTCAATTAATTTAGTAAAACTTCATAACAGTCGCTAAATTGGTGGACTAACCACTATAAAATCGTTATTTGCTAGAGAAAGAAAGACAACAAAAGTTCAAAACCTCTTTGAACTTCATCATATGTTTGTGAAGGATGCAAATATGCATTAAAACAGTATTTTCATATTTTTGAATTTTTCTCAAAATCTATGGGTTAACCCCCCCTACGAAAATATTGAATTTTCGGTAAGTGCTCTATATACTGAAGCCAATGATCTTTAATGTTGTTTTAAAATTTCTAAACACATTCTACATTTGTATTAATGTATATCAAACTCTCATTCATGGTAAATGGGTATTGTTTTATTTTTTGTCAATTAATTTACTAAAACTTCGTAACAGTCCCTAAATTGGTGGACTAACCACTATAAAATCGTTATTTGCTAGAGAAGGGAAGACAAAAAAAGTTCAAAACCTCTTTGAACTTCATCATATGTTGGTGAAGGATGCAACTATGCATTAAAAGAATATTTTCATATTTTTGAATTTTTCTCAAAATCTATGGGTTAACCAACCCCTACGAAAATATTGAATTTTCGGTAAATGCTCTATATACTGAAGCCTATGATCTTTAGTATTGTTTTAAAATTTCTAAACACATTCTAAATTTGTATTAGTGTATATCAAACTATAATTCATGGTACTTGGGCATCATTTTATTTTTTTCAATTAATTTAGTAAAACTTCATAACAGTCCCTAAATTGGTGGACTAACCACTATAAAATCGTTATTAGCTAGAGAAAGGGAGACAACAAAAGTTCCAAACCTCTTTGCATTTCATCATATGTTGGTGAAGGATGCAACTAAGCATTAAAACGGTATTTTCATATTTTTGAATTTTTTCTCAAAATCTATGGGTTAACTAACCCCTACGAAAATATTGAATTTTCGGTAAATGCACTATATACTGAAGCCTATGATATTTAGTGTTCTTTTAAAATTTCTAAACAAATTCTACATTTGTATTTATGTATATTAAACTCTCATTCATGGTACATGGGCATCGTTTTAATTTTTTGTCAATTAATTTAGTTAAACTTTCCCTAAATTGGTAGACCAACCACTATAAAATCGTTATTTCCTAGAGAAACGGAGACACCAAAAGTTTCAAACCTCTTTGAACTTCATCATATGTTGGTGAATGATGCAACTATGCATTAAAAGAGTATTTTCATAATTTTTGAAATTTTCTCAAAATCTATGGGTTAACCCCTATGAAAATATTGAATTTTGGGTAAATGCTCTATATACTGAATCCTATGATCTTTAGTGTTGTTTTAAAATTTCTAAACACATTCTACATTTGTATTAATGTATATTAAACTCTCATTCATGGTACATGGGCATCGTTTTAATTTTTTGTCAATTAATTTAGTAACACTTCAAACAGTCCCTAAATTGATGGACTAACCACTATAAAATCATTATTTGCTAGAGAAGGGGAGACAAAAAAAGTTTAAAACCTCTTTGAACTTCATCATATGTTGGTGAAGGATGCAACTATGCATTAAAAGAGTATTTTCATAATTTTGAATTTTTCTCAAAATCTATGGGTTAACCCCCTACGAAAATATTGAATTTTCGGTAAATGCTCTATATACTGAAGCCTAAGATCTTTAGTGTTGTTTTAAAATTTCTAAACAAATTCTACATTTGTATTAATATATATCAAACTCTCAATCATGGTACATGGGCATCGTTTTATTTTTTTGTCAATTAATTTAGTAAAACTTCATAACAGTCCCTAAATTAGTGGACTAACCAATATAAAATTGTTATTTGCTAGAGAAAGTGAGACAACAAGAGTTCCAAACGTTTTTGAAACTTCTTCATATGTTAGTGAAGGATGAAACTATGCATTAAACAGTATTTTCATATTTTTGAATTTTTCTCAATATCTATGGGTTAACCCCTACAAAAATATTGAGTTTTCGGTAAATGCTCTATATACTGAAGCCTAAGATCTTTAGTGTTGTTTTAAAATTTCTAAACACATTCTACATTTGTATTTAATATATATTAAACTCCCATTCATGGTACATGGGCATCGTTTTAATTTTTTATCAATTAATTTAGTAAAACTTCATAACAGTCCCTAAATTGGTCGACTAACCACTATAAAATCGTTATTTGTTAGAGAAGGGAAGACAAAAAAAAGTTCAAAATCTCTTTGAACTTCATCATATGTTGGTGAAGGATGCAAATATGCATTAAAACAGTATTTTCATATTTTTGAAATTTTTCTCAAAGTCTACGGGTTAACCCCCCATGAAAATATTGAATTTTGGTAAATGCTCTATATACTGAAGCCTATGATCTTTAGTGTTGTTTTAAAATTTCTAAACACATTATACATATTGTATTAATGTATATTAAATTCTCATTCATTATACATGGGCATCGTTTTAATTTCTTGTCAATTAATTTAGTAAAACTTCATAACAGTCCCTAAATTGGTGGACTAACTACTATAAAATCGTTATTTGCTAGAGAAGGGGAGACAACAAAAGTTCAAAACATCTTTGAACTTCATCATATGTTGGTGAAGGATGCAACTATGCATTAATACAGTATTTTCATATTTTTGAATTTTTCTCAAAATCTATGGGTTAACAACCCCTACGAAAATATTAAACTTTTGGTAAATGCTCTATATACTGAAGTCTATGATCTTTAGTGCTGTTTTCAAATTTCTAAACACATTCTACATTTGTATTAATGTATATCAATCTCTCATTCATGTTACACGGGCATCGTTTTATTTTTTGTCAATTAATTTAATAAAACTGCATAACAGTCCCTAAATTGGTGGACTAACCACTATAAAATCGTTATTTGCAGAGAAAGGGAGACGATAAGAGTTCCAAACCTCTTTGAACTTCTTCATATGTTAGTGAAGGATGCAACTATGCATTAAAACAGTATTTTCATATTTTTGAATTTTTCTCAATAACTATGGGTTAACCCCTACGAAAATATTAGGTTTTCGGTAAATGCTCTATATACTGAAGCCTAAGATCTTTAGTGTTTTTTTAAAATTTCTAAACACATTCTACATTTGTATTAATGTATATCAAACTCTCATTCATGATACATGGGCATCGTTTTTCTTTTTTTGTCAATTGTTTTATAAAACTTTCCCTAAATTGGTAGGACCAACCACTATAAAATCGTAATTTGCTAGAGAAAGGGAGACAACAAAAGTTTCAAACCTCTTTGAACTTCATTCATATGATGGTGAAGGATGCAACTATGCATTAAAAGAGAATTTTCATAATTTTTGAATTTTTCTCCAAATCTACTGAAGCCTATGATCTTTAGTGTTGTTTTAAAATTTCTAAACACATTCATATTTGTATTAATGAATATGAAACTTTCATTCATGGTACATGGACCTCATTTTATTTTTGTTTCAATTAATTTAGTAAAACTTCATAACAGTCGCTAAATTGGTGGACTAACACTATAAAATCGTTATTTGCTAGAGAAAGAGAGACAACAAAAGTTCAAAACCTCTTTGAACTTCATCATATGTTTGTGAAGGATGCAAATATGCATTAAAACAATATTTTCATATTTTTGAATTTTTCTCAAAATCTATGGGTTTAACCCCCCCTACGAAAAATATTGAATTTTCGGTAAGTGCTCTATATACTGAAGCCAATGATCTTTAAGTGTTGTTTTAAAATTTCTAAACACATTCTACATTTGTATTAATGTATATCAAACTCTCATTCATGGTAAATGGGTATTGTTTTATTTTTTGTCAATTAATTTACTAAAACTTCGTAACAGTCCCTAAATTGGTGGACTAACCACTATAAAATCGTTATTTGCTAGAGAAGGGAAGACAAAAAAAAGTTCAAAACCTCTTTGAACTTCATCATATGTTGGTGAAGGATGCAACTATGCATTAAAATAATATTTTCATATTTTTGAATTTTTCTCAAAATCTATGGGTTAACCAACCCCTACGAAAATATTGAATTTTCGGTAAATGCTCTATATACTGAAGCCTATGATCTTTAGTATTGTTTTAAATTTCTAAACACATTCTAAATTTGTATTAGTGTATATCAAACTATAATTCAT
Source organism: Brassica incana (assembly GCA_945779075.1). NCBI lineage: Eukaryota > Viridiplantae > Streptophyta > Magnoliopsida > Brassicales > Brassicaceae > Brassica > Brassica incana. The sequence continues at coordinate 138,446 of CALZFW010000087.1, forward strand.
GGTACTTGGGCATCGTTTTATTTTTTTTCAATTAATTTAGTAAAACTTCATAACAGTCCCTAAATTGGTGGACTAACCACTATAAAATCGTTATTAGCTAGAGAAAGGGAGACAACAAAAGTTCCAAACCTCTTTGCACTTCATCTATGTTGGTGAAGGATGCAACTAAGCATTAAAACGGTATTTTCATATTTTTGAATTTTTCTCAAAATCTATGGGTTAACTAACCCCTACGAAAATATTGAATTTTCGGTAAATGCACTATATACTGAAGCCTATGATATTTAGTGTTCTTTTAAAATTTCTAAACAAATTCTACATTTGTATTTATGTATATTAAACTCTCATTCATGGTACATGGGCATCGTTTTAATTTTTTGTCAATTAATTTAGTTAAACTTTCCCTAAATTGGTAGACCAACCACTATAAAATCGTTATTTCCTAGAGAAACGGAGACACCAAAAGTTTCAAACCTCTTGAACTTCATCATATGTTGGTGAATGATGCAACTATGCATTAAAAGAGTATTTTCATAATTTTGAATTTTTCTCAAATCTATGGGTTAACCCCCTATGAAAATATTGAATTTTGGGTAAATGCTCTATATACTGCATCCTATGATCTTTAGTGTT